>JAKUCV010002034.1:0-55118 GCA_028386065.3 Turnera subulata | reverse complement strand
ACTCCATTTCTACATGGATTAATAGAAGAGATGAGTAAGTTTTGCACCTGATCAGAGCAGCACTTAGGTACTTGTTTGAACTCCATCTTGTAAGCAATCTCGTCCAGGAAATCGTCAGCATCATAGGCAACATCTTTGAGATAATCCAACCATCTCTTCACAAAAGGTGAAGTAATCTGCTTCTCCTCCGCATCATCAAGCACTGCACTGACAGTGTTCAAGGTTGTTTCCAAGTTCTGCAGCAGCGTACGACTGAGTTGTCCACCCCGGAAGAAGTCCACAGCCTCACGAGAAGCCAGCCTTTCCAGCAAAACTCTAAAGAGGGCGGATAGAGCAGCACTTGCCACCATAGCTCCGGCCATGACTCTGTTGTTTCAAGAAAGAAAACCCAGTGCGTAAGAATTAGAGAAACACAGCAGGTTCATGATGAAAAGCAAACAAAATGATCAACTTCTGCCAGTGGATGATGGATCAAAGAAGTTTAGATTTCTTACCAACAGATTAACTTCAAGCTTGATTACTGCAGTGTAAAAGCAATGTGTCTTTTGTGCTGTGTAGAGTGTTTTCTGCAGGGACTGGAGTGGCAGGCGAGGATTTATATAGCTTTCGTTGTGTAAAGGGAAACGAAATTACCAGGAATGCTACTTTTTTCAAAAGCAAATACCAGGAAACTATGCCTGAATGAGAAGAATATGGACACACTAGAAGGTCCTTTCTTCGTACACACACAGTTATTTCTTGACCATAATTTGGTTTCTGGATATTTGTGCATTTTGCGAAAAGGAAAGGGAAGTGATAATTAGGACGCGTTTTGGAGGAATCTTTCCTGCAGATAATACATGAGTTGTGACTTGTGACATGAAGCTTTGGGTCCATGTTAGGGCTGCTGCAGTTTTTTCAACAGCAATCACAATCAAGATTAGGACGATTTAGCTGCTATTGTCGGTAGATTTAACGAGAAAATGCATACTCGTAAACATAGTCATGTTTGTCATAATTCTTTGTTTACTTGACTTTGACTTGAGAATTAAAAACAAGTGGAGAGAGATTATGGTAAGAACCAAGTGAAAATGTAATCTCATATGTGAGGAAATTGTATGGCAATGGAAGAGACATTTGGTTTTGCATTGTGGTCTTTGACTGGAAAGTGATCACCAGGTATGGTTCTTTTTTGGCAAAACCCTGCATATGCCTTTTTTTTTTCTTCTTTTTTTTTTCTCATTCCATATTTTCCAACTGAGCTTGAGATATCAGACTAGTTAAGAAAGTTAGATGAAGTATTCATTTCAACACAGGTTGTGAACTAATTAGGAAATAATTGGTTATAAAAAATATTTGTTTTTCTTAAGATTAAATCAATCAAATAAATAAGGAAGTAATTGGTTATAGAAAATAGTTAGCCATTTAGTGCTTTGGGTCCGTGATGCAGGAGCATGCGTGACAAATTGTCAAAAAAAGGGTGCTTGACAATGACATAGGAACATGCTTGGCAATTGTCAAATAGCACACATAATGCAGTAGATCACCAAGAAAGTTGGCTTATTACAGAAGGTCAAGGAATAAATTGCAGGTATACGAATAGTAGAGTCTGCCTTGGAGGAAGATGAAGACCTGAGAGAGAGAGAGCAAATGCGGGACTCCAAAAGTGAAACGTCTCGACCCGTATTTACTAGGTATGGTAAATACGTGCCGGAATTATTCTTATTGATAGAACAGACAGTACATCATAGTCAAATTACAATATCAAATCCAAATACAACAGAAGATTTAAGACTTTATCTATCACCCATACTCGAGGACCATTATTCAAACAACACACTCCAAATCTCTACAGCAGCAGCAGAAAATATATGATACAGCAACAGAGGCAATATAGCAACACAGTGACCTATAAATTACAGCAGCGGAAGTCTTGTATGAACATGTAGCGGAGGTATGGATCCGGAGTCAGGTGGAGAAGAATACAGCAGCCGTCGTACTTCGTACCTGAACTACGAACAAACTCAACCTACGTGATGAAACCACGCAGGCGAGGGGTGAGTTTGAAACGCTCACTGGTACATTTAAACACAATCATGGATAATCAATAATATGCAGGCAATCATGATACTTCGGGAAAATAAACATAGGCAACTGTCATAACTATACCAAACACACCACTGATCAAGTCTGCACCAAAGCAAAAAGATAATTAATTAGTCCAATTTTATTATCTGGGCCCCGTCACTAGACAAGCTAGGGTCGTACCAAGTTATTAACTATTCCGGATACCAGATCAAACAAAACCCGGGATCAACATCCCATAACCAAATCAATCTGGGATCAATATCCCAACCAAGAAACCGACCATGGCCACCACATAACCAGTCTCTAACCATCTAATCATACCTCTACTTTCCACGTGACACTTAACTCATTATCATTCCAGTATACCTTCTCAATCACAATTTCCAATTATCAAATTCACAAGTTATTCAACTCTTGTCCACAGTTGACAGACCAAATCCTCAACAATTCCAATCACCAAGTATTCATAATCAACAATATATCAGCACACAACAGTTCAATCGAACAACAACACACAACCAAGTATTATAGGCAGCATATCAAGGGTTATCCATCCTCACCTTAGCCGGTTATCAGTTATAGAACTCCTCGGCAGGTTCCACAGCTGGTTCTTTAGGGAACTGCTCGTTATCAACTCCTATATTAAACAAGTAATATGCGCACATAAGATGGTATGCAGATGCCAGACTAATACTATATGCCATAAAATAAATTGCTAGTCCGTCTCGGTTACTGCCTCGGGTTATTTTCCATTATCATCATCATTCACCATTTTTATCCATGTGTCAAAAATATATACCATACTTTATGCCCGGATATTATTCCGGTACCATACTTGATAATATCATTTCCAAAATAATTATTATTTTTTTCTCCACATTTTTTCCAAAATATATATTTTGTAAACCTTAATTTTATTTTTTCCAGAATTTCTCTCTCTCTTTTTTTTTTTTTAATTTAAATCGGACTGGGCCAAAATAGTATAGCCCAGCGTACCACATGGACTAAACCCAAGCCCCAAGCAGGATCCCAGACGCCAGCCCAGGCAGCAGGCCCAGCTGCACAACCAGACCCATGACGCCCCAGCCCAACCTGCCAGGTCAGACCCACCCGAAACCTCAAACGGGTCATCACAACCCGTAGCTCACCTAGTGAACTGCAGCAGCGGCGCACGCAAGGCGAGGCGGTGCGCGTTGGGAAGGACGAGGCACGGACGGAGGCGACGTGAGGGCGGCAGACGTGACTTGGTTCCGCCGGCTGCTGGTCGTCGCGCACGGAAGGAAGGCGACGACGGCGGCTTCGGGTTGCAGCGACGAGGAGCGAGGGAGGAGAGGAAAAAGGAGAGGAGGAGAAGGTGCAGGTGGTGGAGGTGGAGGTGCTGTGGTGGTCCCCGGGTGGTGTTTCGGGTTGTTGGTGGTGGCGGTTCACGGGGAGGAGACACAGTTTATGTGTGTGGTTGTTTTGTTTTGTTTTGTTTTGTTTCTGGTTGGTTTCTTTTACAGGTGAGTTGCACTGGGTTTGTTAGCAGAAGTGAAGGAAGGGTACTGGGCAGTGGGTTTTGCAGAGGAGAGATGAAGATGAAGGCTGGTGGTGTTGTGTACTGGAAAAGCAGGAAACACGGGTTATAAAACGTGCATGGATACTGGTGACACAGGAAAGAGGCGGCAGCAGCCTGTATAATTGAGTCGCCTCAATTATGCAGTAATGTGTTGCATGTGAAGCGTGTACCGTCCGGACCATAAAATAACTGATATACCCCCTTATCTTTATTTCTGGTCCGTTTCCTCGAGGATAAACCCGACTTTTCTGAAGATTTTTGGACCCGAAAAATTCCAACTTTGGTCCGTAAAATCCGCAGAAAAATCCCGAACGTGGGGCAAGGCTCGGTTTCGGAATCCGATGCTCGATTTACCTCGAATTAATTACCCAAGATTAAATTCAGCGGTAAATCAATGTAAAAACAACTTAAACAGTTCTGGTAAAAATATAAATTTTACCTAGGCTATTACAAAAAGAGCCACACCCTTGTTGTGGCCACACTCTTCTAATTGGGTAGTGTCAATCTATGTTAAATGAGAAGAGAAATCAGTGGGAGTTAGTTAGGGCCTGGGTCGAAACTCCAACCTTCCATTATGTCTTCGATTTGGCGGAAGAAAATTGAAGGGGAATTAGGAATTTTTTTTAGGAAAAGGGATTTAGGGCTTTTAATTATTCTTTTCGTGCAATTAGGGAGTGAATAATGGGATGTGTGGGTGTTTTAATCTTCCGTGGGTGTTTGGGTGGAGGGGGAGTGTTTGATGCAAAGTGTGACCCTTTTCGGACTGAAACAGGTTTTTTATCTTACGGTCGGGTCTCTTGGTTCTACCTTGAGTTGTGTGGAACCTACCAGACACAACCGTTGTCTTGGGGAATTCATATTTACACTCCCCCGTTCATAATTGCACTCCATTTTCAAAAATTTTTGGCTGGTAAATGACCAAAATATCCTCAAGACAAGAAAAACACTATAGTTGTTAATAGCTGACACCGGCCGAGGATGAAAGGTGCAGCATCCATCCAATTCCTACCCCACATAGAAAGGTGCAGCATCCGCCCACCTCCTCCAATGCCGAGGAGTCCTACTCCCTCGACGAGATCGTCTACCGCTCCAACTCCGGCGACCTCCTCGACGTCCAGCACGACCTCGACGCCTACAAGGCCTTCCTGGATCCTATTAGCGCAACCTCTTCCACTCCCGCGTCGGGAAGACCGCCTGGCCTTACGGATCCGGTGTCTGGTCCAAGAAAGAATGGGTCCTCCCCAAGATCTCCAGCGACTACATCGTTTTCGCCTTTGAGGGCAACTCCAACCTCTTTTGGGCCGAGCAGTTCGGGAAGCAGTTCCTCGAGATGACCGATTTGTAGGTCAAGCATTGCGGGATCTCCCACATCGGGAGCTTCAAGGATCTGGGCATGACCGTCCTCGTCATCCAGGTCAACAGCCTCCGTAAGAAGAACAAACCTGTCGTCGGAGTCGGCTGCGCCTCCACCAGAGACACCTCCGCCGCCCTCTCCGCTTACTGTGCCTCCGCCAACATCCCTTCCATTATGTTCCTCCCCGCCAACAAGATCTCCATGGCCCAGCTGGTGCAGCCAATCGCCAATGGAGCTTTTGTTCTAAGTATCGACACCGATTTTGATGGGTGTATGCAGTTGATCTGGGAAGTCACTGCCGAATTGCCTATCTACTTAGCGAATTCGTTGAATAGCTTAAGACTAGAAGCGCAGAAAACGGCTGCTATTGAAATCCTGCAGCAGTTCGATTGGGAGGTCCCCGATTGGGTGATTGTTCTTGGTGGGAATTTGGGGAATATATATGCGTTTTATAAAGGGTTTCATATGTGTAAGGAGTTGGGTTTAGTGGATAGAATCCCAAGGCTGGTTTGTGCACAGGCGGCTAATGCAAATCCTCTGTATTTGTACTACAAGGCAGGGTGGAAGGAGTTTAAGCCTGTTAAGGCCAATACTACCTTTGCCTCTGCTATCCAGATTGGTGATCCTGTTTCCATCGACAGGGCGGTGTATGCTCTGAAGAATTGTGATGGGATTGTGGAGGAGGCCATGGAGGAGGAGTTGATGGATGCAATGGCGCAGGCAGATTCTACCAGAATGTTTATTTGTCCACACACAGGGGTGGCATTGACGGCCTTGATGAAGCTCAGGAAGAGTGGAGTCAATGGGGCTAATGATCGGACGGTGGTGGTGAGCACCGCTCATGGGTTGAAGTTTACGCAGAGCAAGATTGATTATCACTCTAATGATATTAAGGACATGGCTTGTAGGTTTGCTAATCCACCAGTGAGTGTTAGTGCAGATTTTGGTTCGGTTATGGATGTTTTGAAGAAATACTTGTTGAGTAAAGCACCGAAATATTAAGCTAACCTGTTAGGGGGGAATAGGAATAGTGTATGTAATTCTGGTGTGCCATTTTTTCAGGAGAAGAGAGAACACACTTGTATTATAAAACACTTCATTCAACACAAGAGGAACATACAAATGAAAATTGAAAACATTAAACTACACTCCTAATCAGCCCTCCTAGGCTTCTTCATCTTCAGCTCCCCCTTCAGGCGGCTGTTTTCTCTGGCCAGATCATTGCTCTCGATGGCCGCTGCAACCCAGCTGTCACGGAGCCTCTGATAGGCCTCCTCCCACCGATCTAACAGCCGGTCTCGGTGAGAAGATCATCTCAACCAGCCGTTCATTTTGTTCCACAAGTTGCCGGCACATCGCTTCCATGGCCTTGCCGTGCTCGGCCTCAATCCTAATATCCTCACACAGGCCATGAATGGTTGCTTCCACGTCGTCAGCCATAACTTGCTATGTGAAATATGCAGAAAATGCTCGGTTATATATTCCTAGTGTTTATGTGTGGCTAGTGTGGTTATGTGAGTTTTTATGGGAGTGGCTAACGGGATAGGTGGCAAAATTTTCAAAAAGTAAAATCTTGAAGATCGTAAACGGTTTGGAGTTTTGTTAAAAGAAATTAATAATTCAAGATCCGAGCAAATCCTTGTAGCCCGAAAACATAAAATGTGTGAGAGCAATAATAAGAGATAGGTGGCAAAATTTTCAAAAAGTAAAATCTTGAAGATCGTAAACGGTTTGGAGTTTTGTGAAAAGAAATCAATAATTCAATCTTTCGGGCAAATCCTTGTAGCCCGAAAACATACAATGTGTGATAGCAATAGTAAGAGATAGGTGGCAAAATTTTCAAAAAGTAAAATCTTGAAGATCGTAAACGGTTTGGAGTTTTGTTAAAAGAAATCAATAATTCAATCTCCGAGCAAATCCTTGTAGCCCGAAAACATACAATGTGTGAGAGCAATAATAAGAGATAGGTGGCAAAATTTTCAAAAAGTAAAATCTTGAAGATCGTAAATGGTTTGGAGTTTTGTGAAAAGAAATCAATAATTCAATCTTCCGGGATTCGTATCCCTCCATGATGTCCAAACAGGAGCAACCTTGTCGTACATGCACCGTACTCGAGGTATCGTCGCATCAATCACCGAAAAATCTTTTAGACTTTTCCAGAGATATGTGGGGTATAAACTTTGAAAAACAAAACGGTAACCATACTCCCCATAAGAGTATAAAAGACAGAGCAGTGAGAAGCAAATCATCAAAAGCATCTGAAAGAGAGTTTTGTAAAACATGTTTAGAAAAATTAACCACAAAACACATTCACAAAATCACCGAGACAAAATGCCTTCTCCATCAGCTGTCTTCTTCGTCAAGGGTGCCTCCTTAGGAAGGAGGAATCGGCTGGCCTACAGCCTGATTAACGAGCGTCCAGAGGAACTAGCGAACGAGCTCGGCAGGATGCCTCGTCTGGTCTTCGTCGATGAACTCTACTCCTCCAGGTTCTTTGTCACTCCCATGGAAGAGACGTTCTTCCTAGAGGACCAAAGCACCTTAAGAACCTCCTTTTACGGCTCGGCCAATTCTGTCATGTTTTTCATTTCTGATAGACTTCAAGAATTCAACCTAGAGCCCACTTGCCAATTCCTGAACCAAGGTACCTACTACCAGGTTTCGATGACTGCCCAGAGCGTACCCCGAGTAACTAGGTTACCACCAACTTGGCCAAAGGTCCGTCTACTGGTTTGGAACTGCAGAGGAATCGCTAGGCGTTCCCATGAGTTCGTGCGTACCTTGAGAGATTTGAAGAACCAGTATAAGCCCAATATGGTTCTGCTCACGGAGACCCAGTGGCAGCCTGAAGACAATCATGGTGTCATCCCACTTCGTTTTCCTCCGGCAAACCGGTTCGAACTTCACGGCCAAAACAACACAGGCGGCATGTGGTTCTCGTGGAACGATAGCATCAGGGTCAACATTACTAACAACGCTCACAGCTTCAGAGTCAACGTTGTACCCAAAAGATAAATGGCAGTGAAGAAGAAGAGGGTGCAAGCAAATGTGGTTCAGCCCGGAGATGTATGTTACAGAGTCAACGTTGTACCCGCAAGAAAGATAATAATAATAATAATAATAATATGTATGTTATTTGTCTTTTTAATAATAATAATAATAATAATAATATGTATGTTATTTGTCTTTTTAATAATAATAATAATAATAATAATAATAATAATAATAATAATAATAATAATAATAATAATAATAATATGTAAGTTAGTTTATTTTTGTTCAGCAAACGTGTTTGTTCAACTCTGCTCTACTTCACACAGTGAGATCAGGTTCGCTCTTATCAACATTATCAACATTAATGCTCTAAAGGATGGTCTTATTCTTCAAATTATCTATTAATCACCAAGTTTTATTCTTCTTTTTCATTTTACACAAGGCAGGTCACAGGTATGACTCCAGTATTTCTTACTGATTAAAACGTAGTGGATTCCGTGCATATACATAAATCAAAGTTTACAAACTGTCTGTAAAGAAATCCAAAAAAGAAATACATCATTACATCATCATTACAAAATATGACTACTGTATGCTTCCAACAAATGTACCACTTGAAATTATCCCTTTCAACAAACGATTAAAAAAGAATTTGAGCAAGCATTTTAAATGAAAGTTATTTTAGTCAATGATTATACAAAAAAGCAAAAGTAGGAGTGTGAATATGAAGAGGTGGAGTGTAAATATGGGTTCCGGTGATTATCTCATCCAAAAGTTTTAGCCAATGATTTAGGCTTAAGACTAGTTTTGAATTTTGATCCATTCTAGTGTTGCCTCAACTTAAACTTTATTTTACTAATAAGAATAATAAATATAATGTTGGTCATGTTGACTAAGAAATCCATATTTTTGTCAAGCAATACATCACTAATACATCAAAGCTTGGGTTTCTACGCGAATGATCACAAGTCACAACTCATTTTGTCGCAATGGCAATGCCAAATTTTGAGAATCAAAAACTAGTTGTAACTGGAAAGATCATCCATTGGCAAATCTTGATTAGAATTTGTTTTGCTTGCTCATTTTTCGTTCCCATTTTTGATCCGTATGTGTACCCCAGGCTTTATTGCTTCTTTAGATGGTTTGTGGGATTCAAAACCCAATAAAGTAAGCATGTACAATCAATCATAGTTATCAGTATTGGATCAGCTTGATCAGTTCCACCGGTAGGACTGTAACCCGAACCTCCTTATCTGGGTCCTTTTTCTATGCTAAATTGTTTTTAAAAATGACCGAGCTACACATTGATAAATTGTAAAGAGAGCTAATGTCTAAGATCATGTGTTTAAACTCTATCTTAAAAAATGTAACTTTAGGAGGGCTGCCTTAGGTGCCATATAAGTGCCCGATTTTAAATTAGTTGGTTCTGTGGGGCCGAGCTCCGTCTTGCTCGAAATTCATGTTGATGAACTGATGCTAATTAGAATTTGTAGAAGTGAAAACTATATATTCTTAATCCTAACAACTTTTCTTTCTCCATTCAGTTGATGTATGCTAGCAATAAAATACAAAATCCTGTTCACTCCTCATATGTTGATTGACCCTGGTGCCGCTTATTTATCTATGTTGAAAGAAGAATTGATGAAAAAATAAATAATTAATGACTTGGCAGTCTCAAATCCTGCTTGGAGATAATAGAATGTGTAACTGAAATGGACAAATGGTTATCAAAAATATATTATTGCTTTACAAAAGAAGGTCACAATTGGAGTACCAAAAAGAAAACAAAGGAAGGAAAGCAGGGCAACCCCTCTTCTCCAGATTGTCCAATCCTAAGTTCTTGCAAGCTTCGGGCAAGTTCTTGCAACGAGGACCGGAAAGCTCCCTTCTTCTTCTTCTTCTTCTTCTACAAGTTCTTCCAACTCTAATTCTTGACGGTCTGATGACTGCAAGAAAATTAAACCGCCAACTTGGGGTGAGTGAGTACTTTACAAGTTTTACACTTTACTGCTATCACAGCTCTAGTTGGTGAACGGCCAATTTGGCAAACTCCCTTCTTATTCTTCTTCTATGACATGTCCAATAATTTCCAGTTACAATGCCAATGCAATTCACCTATCAATTATATATATATAATTCAGAATGGATTTGGTTTTGGTAATTCCAATACCTCCTTCACTCCCATTTCCAGCTCTCTGCCACAGCAACAAACACCACACCGCACCTTTCCTCCTCCTCCTCCATTGTCCTGTGCTTTGGCGGAGTGAAGAGAGACTTTGACATCCATCTTCATATATAGCTTCCTGCAAAAAGATGATGGCCCCCTCATTAGGAAACATCATGAATTGGTAGGAAACAGCAGTTTACAGAACACACAGAAAAGAGAAGCAATTGCAACACCCTCCTTAATCTTATAGCTAGTAGCAGTTCCATCATTAGCATTACCTTAATTGCCAGTTTTATTTCCAACATTACTTTTGATTGCCAGTTTTATTAGTGCAAGATAAAGATGAGAAGAAGTTATAAAAATACAAAGAGTTTTACAAATTAAGGAGAGGGAAGTGTAAAATTGTGATTGTCCTACCACATACCTTGCTGCTTGGTAAAGTTAGAAATAAGAGATTTTTAGTCTGCCTCCTACACCAATATGGTGCGGATGTGAGAAATCTTGGGCCAATCTTCACCTTTCTGTCTCTGACACCTTTTCTTCAGCAGAGGGCAGCCAAGAATTTCTAAATGGGGCAATCATGGATTTCCAGTGTTTGAAGACAAGCAAGGTGTCGAAGCCCCTCGTAATCTAATGATTTTATATTCCTAAGATTGCTGATGCGAATTTTGGAAAGACTGGAAGGCAACAATATCTTGTCGGGGAAGGATTCCATATCTTGGTTATAGAAACCCCAAGGCATGAACTTGTCGCAACCTTCAACCGGAAGTTTTTCTAGAACCCAACACCGATTCCAATTCTGAGCAATTAAATATAGACAGGGAGTGAAGGGATGAGAGCGAAATGTGAAAATTGATCTTGCTCAGTTTCGGACAATGTTCAATAGATAGAGTCTTTAGAAGAGGGAAGGTTATTCTGTTGCCATCATCTACATCATCACCATCTTCAGCAGCACAAATCCATTCCTTCCATTGTGGCATTCCTGTAAATTTTAACTCTTTGAGGGATCTAAATGGTTGGATGGCATTGCTGCGACTCCCATAGAAAAACTCGGGCCCCACCGACACTACGGACTCAAACTCTTGTATCTCAAGTTCTTCTAGAGAAGGCAACTGCCCAAGTGGCGGCAAACGGGTGCAGTGTCTACATCCCCTGAGTCTCAATTTCACGATGTTGGAATAAGAAGAGTCTCCAACCCAATCAGGGAAACTCCTACCCCTATATCCCTCAATCCAAATAACTCGAACATTCACGTGAGGCTGCAAGTGCTGGAGTAGGCTTCTGTCAAGCGTACCATCATCTGAGTTATCATCATTCCACCACAACTCCCAATTAAAGAACAATTCCACCAATCCCTTCTTCTCCTTCAAATTAGCTCCCAAGGCATCTTGTTCATCCGCAATATTTTCAAGATTTTTGAACTCTAATCTTCCTTGCAAATTTCGAAGCTCCCCTAGCTCCCGAATATTAGACCCTCGCTCTTTCCCCACAATGAATTTTGTTAGTGTTTGGAGCTTGATCAATTTACCCATATCCACTGGCATATATTCCAAACGAAAAGTCATCTCAATATCAAGATGACACAAGTTGATTAAACCCATCAACTTCTCTGGAAGCTCCACAAGTTCATAGCAATGAGCTAAGTTTAAAGTTTGCAAATAGTACAAACCACATATTGATTCGGGAAGCCGTTCAATTTTAGTAACTGCAAGATCTAGATGCCTCAAATCCTTTAACTTTCCTATCGAATCCGGTAATAGTCTCAGTGACGTTCTCTTAAGGCCCAAATGCCTCAGGTGCTTCAAATTGCTTATTGAATCAGGTAATGTAGAAAGTTCTTCACAATCTTCCACCACCAATGTCTGCAACTTGCAAAGAGTCGTCACATTTTTTGGTAACTTTCTCAAATAGTCGAAGCCTCTAAGTCTTATTAGCCTCAAATGTTTGGAGACTGCAACCAAATTTGGTATGCCACCAATAGGAACTGTTAGATCCAGCACCCTCAACCGCCGGAGACTTGAAATATTGTTTTCAAGACACCTCAGTGTATCTTGGTCTGCACCTTGCCTCAAACATATCAAGGAACGCAAGACTTCTATTTTCACATCTGCAAAAGTTGCATCTCCATTTTTTGTAAGATACAAATGACGAGTCCTTTCTGTGAGTCCACCTAAATTGACTTCTTCGCCATTAAAGCAAAACTCTCCTGATATAGATCTTGCCAAGTCATGGATGAGGTCATGCATTACAAAGCAATCAGGATCTTCAGATCCTCCAAATTTTTGAAATAACGACCTTGATGCAAGATCTTCCATGTACTCCTTGCCAATCTCTTCCATGCCACTATCTTGATTACGTTGGATTATAAACCCTTCTGCCATCCATAGAAGGACCAAGTCTTCCTTTCTAAATTTGAAGTCCTTGGGGAACATAGCACAATAAGAAAAACATTGCTTGAGATGTGGCGGAAGATAATGATAACTTAGTCTCAGAGCAGGAATAATGTTGTCACTTGGCAAATCCCATATATTGCTCTCCAGTATCTTCTCCCACTCTTTAGCTTCCCTTTTGCAACGGAGTAAACCTCCCATGGCTTTTGCTGCCAACGGTAGGCCTTTACACTTTCTGGATATTCTTCTTCCAATCTCTACCAAGTCTGGATATGAGCTGGGACTGCAATCATCAAAGGCATGCTTTGCAAATAAGGACCAACAATCATCTTCATTCAATTCTTTCAAATGGTGACTTGAAACAGTAGACATCACTGACGCTACACTTTGGTTCCGTGTGGTGACAACCACCTTACTGCCTTGTGCAACAGAGTTTTTCAGTGGCGCTAGAAAAAAATCCCAATCTGAATAATTGTCGTTCCAAACATCATCCAAAATGAGCAAAATTTTTTCCCCTCTTACTTTCTTCACTAACTGAACCTGGAGTTGATTGGGAGATAAGGAATCACAATCAGACAAGCCGATTTCCTTGAGAATGTTCCTGGTGAGCTTGAGCACATCAAACTCTTCTGAGACACAAATCCATGCTCTAAATTTATCAAACCGTTGCTTCACCCTACTGTCATTGTAGACCAGCTGCGCAAGCGTGGTTTTGCCAACCCCGCCCATACCTGTGATGGGCACCACCCCAAGGTGTTTGCCGATTGCATCTTCTGAGAGCACCGACCTTATAATGGCTTCCTTGTCGTCAATTCTGCCATAAATTCCATAGTCATCCAGTATAGAAGTAGTTGGCCTTCTCTGAGATGATGTTGATGATACTCTCCATCCAGTTCGCTCCACAAGACCAAGTCTATCTTTCTGCTCTAACAAGTGGTCTAGCCTCTCAAGGATCTCTTCCAATCTTGCTTTCAAATGATTTCCCACCCCATTCCTACATGGATTAATAGAAGAGATAGAAGAGATGAGCAAGTTTCGCACCTGGTCAGAGCAGGATTTAGGGAGTTTTTTGAACTCCAACTCATCCAGGAAATCGTCAGCTTCATAGGGCGGCATCTTTGAGATCATCCAACCATTCCTTCACAGCAGGCGAAGTAATCTGCTTCTCCTCGGCATCATCAAGTACTCCCCGGACGGCGTTCATCGTTGCTCCAAAGTTCCGCAGCAGCCTACGACTGAGTTGTCCTCCCCAGAAGAAGTCCGCAACCTCACGAGAAGCCAGCCTTTCCAGCAGAACATTAAAGAGGGCGGATAGAGCAGCACCCGCCACCAAAGCTCCGGTCATGACTCTGTTTCAAGAAAAGCAAACATTCTGCGGTAAGAATTAGAGAAATACATGTTCATGAAAAGCAAGCGTATGATAAACTTAATTATGCAAGTGTTTGAGCGATCAAAGAAATTTAGATTTCTTACCAACAGATTAATAACTTCAAGCTTTAATATTACCTTAGTATACAAAAAAAAGGAAGGTGTGTCTGTGTCTTTTGGGTTGTGTTGAGTGTTTTCTGTAGGGACTGGGGTGGTAGGTGAGTATTTATATAGTTGAGCTTAGCTTTTCGTTGTGTCAACTAAAAGGGAAACGAAATTACCAGGAAAACAACTTTTTTCAAAGGCAAATACCAGGAAACGAAATGGGAAGAATATGGACTCACCAAAAGGTCCTTTCTTCCTACACACACAGTTATTTCTTGACCATAATTTGGGACGCGTTTTTTTGTGCCAAGACGTGCTTTGGGTCCATGTTGCTGCAGTTTTTCAACTGCAGTCACAATCAAGATAAGGACGGTTTAACCACCAGCCACAATCATGTTTCTCCTCATCCTCCTCCTCGTCGCTGCCGTCTTCTTCCACTTCATCGTACGCCCCGAGCTGCGCCGTCTCATCCCTCTCCGTCAAGAGCTTCAACCTCTCATCGTCGGCTCCTTACTCGGCAGAGTTCGACGTCTCAGTGAGGGTCCACAACCCCAACGTCATGGTCGGGATTTACTACGTACGCCGACTGAAGCTCTATGGACGGACAAGGCCTACAGGAAGGTCCGGTTCGGGTCGCCTTCTTTGCCTTATGCTATACCAGGGTTGAATGAAAAATTATGTTTATTTATGATGGTTTATTTTAGAAATAGGAAATTTTTTAAAAAAAAATTTAAAAAAGAAAATTAAAACAATAAATAATTCTAAACCAACCGGCACCACAAGGACATGTGTCACTTATATGATTAGTTTACCTCTATAATAGGGAATTTGGACAATTTTATTCAGCTTTTATCAAAGTTAAGGGACAAAATTTTAGAAATTAAAAGATTAGGGATACAAAATTTGAAACCAACAAAGTATGAGGACAACTTATGTTATTTAGCCCATAATTCTCTGTTGACTTGACTTTCACTAAGAATTAGAAGCAAGTTAAATAAACGTAATCTCATTGTCAGGAAACTGTACGGCAATGGAAAATATATTTGTCTGGAAGTGGAAGGTATGGTTCTATTTCCTTTTTGTTTTTTTCAACAGGAATGAGGAGGATATGGACCCATATATAACACCAGAAGAAGTTCCTTTCTCCTCAAGCTACCGTCATCACTCCAAACCACTCATCCTTTTTGAGAAACATGGATCATTTCATCCTTACGTATAGTGGATAAAGATGTTTATCTAATTTTGTCGATACTTCAAGAGTATCTATCTTTCCACACAACTAATCTTCCTGTTTTGGTTCTGTAATAAATTGACAGATTCAAAGAAAATTGAAATGAAAGGCAGAGTGCCCCAGTTAAATGATTGAAAGAGCATTATAATTACAAGGAGAACCATCTTTTGGCAGTTCCATTCATGCCATTTTTGATAGTCCTACGGGTCACCATATTGTTAATTTGCTTTTCTCATAGTCCTACTAATCACCGTAATGTTCAGAATGGATTTTCAGCTGTGCTTTGACAATTCCCCTCCCATTTTCTCGGCCTGAAGCTCCTCAAGATAGGTGTCATGGAGAACAAGAAGGGGGGCAAAGATGGTGAAAATTGGCCAACGAATCCAATCTGAACAAGGTCGAGGCCTCAGCTTTTGCTTGAAATTGACCATCTTCATCTCTATCTTGCATTGGCCTCAGCTTGCTTGAAATTGTTGCATGCCCAAACCAATACCTCCACCAGTGGACGTTGTTGGGTGTTAATGCAGGCATTCCCATTGTGCTATTCATGTCAGTGCTGGAATTCCCACACAGGGTGCTTCCTCCCTTCCTGCAGCATCGAACAACTCATTCCGCTGTGCTTAATTCCTGCATATTGGAGGAGAAAAATATTCGGGAGATGGAAATCTACCATTATTTTCCAGAAATCATATGTTCATGGTATTATTTTTTATTAGTGATAATTATCAAAACAAAGAATGTATAACAAGATGGAAGAATATGTCTTTGCAGACCACGTAATTATCAACATTGAAAGGAAAATCGATAAAAAAAAAATAATTAATGACTTTGACAGTCTTAAATCCTGCTTTAAGATAACAAAATATAACTCAAATGAACAAATGGGCTATAAAACATATACCATACCAAAAAAAAGAAAACAGAGGAAGGAAAGTTCTATCTCTGATACCTGTTATATATATATATATATAAAATTCAGATTGGTTTTGGTTTTTGTAATTCCAATTTCCTACTATCTGCCACAGCAACACCGCACCTTTCCTCCTCCTCCTCCTCCTCCTCCATTGTCCTGACTCTGCTTCGGCCGCCGCTTGGAGTGAGGATATACTTTTGACATCCATCTTCATATATAGCTTCCTGCAATAGATGGCCCCCCATTAAGAAGCATCACGAATTGGTACGAAACGGGCAGAAGCTAGCTAAGTACCTACAACAACAGTTTACAGAACACACACAAAAAGAAAAGCAATTTTGCAGCACCCTCCTTAATCTTAGAGTAGTGCAGTTGCATCATAAACATTACCTTAATTGCCAGTTTTGTTTGCA
Source organism: Turnera subulata (assembly GCA_028386065.3). NCBI lineage: Eukaryota > Viridiplantae > Streptophyta > Magnoliopsida > Malpighiales > Passifloraceae > Turnera > Turnera subulata. Next base: position 38,558 of record JAKUCV010002034.1, on the reverse strand, counting down.
ACATTAAGAATCTCCTACTTTTCATTGCCAGATTTATTATACTGCAGATAAAAGAAGAGAAAAAGTCATAAAAATACAAAAGAGTTTTACAAATTAAGGAGAGGGAAGGGAAAAATTGTGATTACTCGCTCCACCGCATACCTTGCTGCTTGGTAAAGTAAGAAACGAGAGATTTTTAGAATGCTCCCTTGCTTTAGCTGATTCTTTTGCCGTTAATATCTATGGAGGGGATGTGAGAAATCTTGTCCCAATCTTCCCCTTTCTCCCTCTCACATCTTTACTCCAGCAAAGGACAGCGACCAATTTCAAAACAGAAAAGGGAAGAGGGCAATCCTTCTTCTAGCCTCGGCATATGCCACATATGTTAGTAACACACTCTCTGTAAGAAAGTGTACTAACTGCAGCATTATTGAATATCTATTTCAGGGATGTGAGAAATCTTGGGCCAATCTTCCCCTTCCTCCCTCTCACACCTTTTCCCCAGCAGAGGACAGCCAACAATTTCTAAATGGGAAAGGGAAGAGGGCAATCCTCCTTCTGGTATTCTTTCAAGCATCGGGCAATGCCTGATAATGTTTGAAGACAAGTAAGGTGTTGAAGCCCCTCATAATCCAATGATTTTATATTCCAAAGATTGGAGATGCAAATTTCTATAAGAGTGGGAGGCAGCAATACATTGTCGGGGAAGGATTTCATATCATGGTTATCTCCTAACTCCAGGACTGAAAGAGAAGGGAGTTTATGCATCAGAGACAGGGAGTGAAGGGATGGGAGCGAAATGTGTAAATTGATCTTGCTCAGTTCCGGACATTCCACAATATATAGAGTCTTTAGAAGAGGGAAGGTTATTCTGTTGCCATCATCAGCAGCACAAATCCATTCCTTCCATTGCGCCATGTACGAAACTGCTAATTTTTTTAGGGATCTAAATGGTTGGATGGAATTGCTGTGACTCCCATACAAAAACTCGGGCCCCACCGACACTACTGACACAAACTGGTCTATCCAGAGGTCTTCCAGAGATGGCAACTGCCCAAGTGGTGGCAAACGGGCGCAGTTTCTACATCCATAGAGTCTCAATCTCACGATGTTGGAATAAGAAGAGTCTCCAACCCAATCTGGGAAACTTGTACCCCTATATCCCACAATCCTAATATCTCTCACATCCACGTGAGGCTGCAAGTGCTGGAGTATGCTTCTGTCAAGATTTGAGTTATCCACAACATTCCGCCCCCAATAAAAGAACAATTCCTTCAGTCCCTTCTTCTCTTTTAAATTGGCTCCCAAGGCATCTTGTTCATCCCCAACATTCTCAAGATGTTCAAGCTCTAATCTTCCTTGCAAATTTCGAAGCTCCCCTAACTCTCGAATGCTAGACCCTCGCTCTTTCCCCACAACGAATCTTCTTAGTGTTTGGAGCTTGATCAATTTACCCATCTGTTCTGGCATATATTCCATATCAGTAGTCCCCTCAATATCAAGACGACTCAAGTTGATTAAATCCATCATCTTGTCTGGAAGCTCCACAAGTTTACAGCACCAACGTAAGATTAAAGTCTGCAAATAATACAAACCACATATAGATCCGGGAAGCAGTTCAATTTCAGTACCTTCAAGATCTAGATGCCTCAAATCCTTCAACTTTCCTATTGAATCTGGTAACAGTCTCACTGACGTCCTCTTCAGGCTCAAATGCCTCAGGTGCATCAAATTGCCTATTGAATCAGGTAATGTAGTGAGTTCTTGACAATATTCCACCACCAATGTTTGCAACTTGCAAAGAGTCGTCACATTTCTTGGTATTTTTTTCAAAGAGCGGAAGCCTCCAAGTCCCACTAGCCTCAAATGTTTGGAGCTTGCAACCAAATTTGATATGCCACCAAAAGAACCTCTTAAATCCAGCACTCTCAACCGCCGGAGACTTGAAATATTGTTTTCAAGATGCCTCAACGCATCTTCGTCTACACCTCCCTCCGAAGATATCAAGGAACGCAAGACCTCTACTTTTACATTTGCCAAAATTGCACCTTCATTTCTTGTAAGATACAAATGGCGAGTCCTCTCTGTAAGTCCAACTAAATTGGCATCTTCTTCGCCATTAAAGCAAAACTCTCTTGATATAGATCTTGCCAAGTCATGGATGAGGTCATGCATAACAAAGCAATTACGATCTTTAGTTCCTCCCAATTTTTGAAAGAAGGACCTTGATGCAAGATCTTCAAAGTAATCCGCACCAATCTCTTCCATGCCACCATTTTGATTAGGTTGTTGGATTACAAACCCTTCTGCCATCCACCAAAGGACCAATTCTTCCTTTCTAAATCCAAAGTCCTTCGGAAACATAGCACAATAAGCAAAGCATTGTTTGAGATGAGACGGAAGATAATGATAGCTTAGCCTCAGTGCTGGAATAATGTTGTCACTTGTCAAATCCCATATATTGCTCTCCAATATCTTCTCCCACTCATTAGTTCCCCTTTTGCAACAGAGTAAACCTCCCACAGTTTTTGCAGCCAGCGGTAGGCCTTTACACTTTTGGGATATTCTTCTCCCAATCTCTACCAAGTCTGGATATGAGCTGGGACTGCAATCATCAAAGGCATGCTTTGCAAACAAGGACCAACAATCATCTTCATTCAGTTTTTGTAAATGGTGACTAGGAACAGTAGACATCACCGATGCTACACTTTGGTTCCGTGTGGTAACAACCACCTTACTGCCTTGTGCAACAGAGTTCTTCAATGGCGCTAGTAAAAACTCCCAATCTGCATAATTGGCGTTCCAAACATCATCCAAAATGAGCAAAACTTTTTGCCCTCTTAGTTTCTCCTCTAGCTTAACCTGGAGTTGGTTGGGAGATAAGGAATCACAATCAGACAAACCGATTTCTTTGAGTATGTTCCTGGTGAGCTTGAGCACATCAAACTCTTCTGAGACACAAACCCATGCTCTAAATTTGTCAAAATGTTGCTTCACCCTACTGTCGTTGTAGACTAGCTGTGCGAGCGTGGTTTTGCCAACCCCGCCCATACCTGTGATGGGCACCACCCCAAGGTGTTTGCCTTTTGCATCTTCTGAGAGCATGGACCTTATAATGGCTTCCTTGTCGTCAATTCTGCCATAAACTCCAGAGTCATCCACTAGGGAAGTAGTTGGCCTTCTCTGGGATGATGTTGATGATACTCCCACTCCAGCTCGCTCCACTAGACCAAGTCTATCTTTCTGTTGAAGCAAGAGATCTAGTCTCACAAGGATCTCTTCCAATCTTGCTTTCATATGATTTCCAACCCCATTTCTTCATGGATTAATAGAAGAGATGAGCAAGTTTCGCACCTGGACAGAGCAGGATTTAGGGGATTGTTTGAACTCCAACTTGTAAGCAATCTCGTCCAGGAAATCTTCAGCTTCATAGGCAACATCTTTGAGATCATCCAGCCATTTCTTCACAAAAGGTGAAGCAATCTGCTTCTCCTCCGCATCATCAAGCACTGCACTGACAGTGTTCAAGGTTGTTTCCAAGTTCTGCAGCAGCCTACGACTGAGTTGTCCATCCCGAAAGAAGTTCACAAACTCACGAGAAGCCAGCCTGTCCAGCAAAACATTAAAGACGGCGGATAGAGCAGCACTTGCCACCATAGCTCCGGCCATGACTCTGTTTCAAGAAGGAAAATCATCAGTGTAAGAACTGGGAAAATAAAGGTTCAGGAAAAAAGCAAACAAATGATCAAAGAAATTTAGATTTCTTACCAACAGATTAATAACTTCGAGCTTGATTACCGCAGTATAAAAAAAAAGCAAGGTGTGTCTTTTGGGTTGTGTTGAGTGTTTTCTGGAGGGACTGGAGTGGCAGGTGAGGATTTATATAGTTGTTGAGCTTAGCTTTTCGTTGTGTAAACTAAATGGAAACAAAATTACCAGGAAAGCTACTTTTTTCAAAGGCAAATACCAGGAAACATTGCCTGAATGAGCAGAATATGGACACACCAGAAGGTCCTTTCTTCGTACACACAGACAGTTATTTCTTGACCACACAATTTGGTTTCTGGATATTTGTGTATACTGCGAAGAGGAAACCAAAGCAATTGGGATGCGTTTTTGAGGACTCTTTCCTTCAAATAATTAATGAGGCTTAACTCCTTTGCCGTATAATACAGTAGTGACGTGAAGTGCTTTGGGTCCATGTTGCTGCAGTTTTTCTTTTTTCAACTGCTATTGTCAGTGGATTTTTATCCACCAAATGCATACTCGTAAACATAGTCATATTTGTCATAATTCTTTGTTTACTCGATTTTGAGTTAAGAATTAGAAACAAGTGCAGACGGATTATGCTAAGAACCAAGTGAAAATGTAATCTAATTGCTAGGATATTGTATGGCAATGGAAAATATATTTGGTTTTGCATTGTGGTCTTTGACTGGAAACTGATCTATTTTTTTTCTTTTCTCTCGTGTGATCACCAGGTACGGTTCTTTCTTCGCAAAACCCTGCATATGCCTTTTTTTTTTTTCCTCATTCCATAATTTCCATGACAGCTCGAGATATCAGATTGTGAACTAACTAGAAAATAGTTAGCCATTAGTGCTTTGGGTCCATGCGTGACAAATTGTCAAAAAGGGATGCTTGACAAATGACATAGGATAGGAGGATGCTTGGCAATTGTCAAAATGGCACACATAATGCAATAAATCACCCAAAGTTGGTTTATTACAAAAGGTCAAAGAATAAATTGCAGGTATACGAATACGAGAGCCTACCTTGTAGGAAGATGAAGACCCAGTGAAATTCCTGAAAGAGAGAGAGAGCAAACGCGAGACCCCAAAAGAGCCACACGGACCCTTCTTGTGGCCTCACTCTTCTCATTGAGGTATGTTTTAAGTGTCAATCTATGTTAAGTGTCAACCTTCCATTATGTCTACGATTTGGTGCAAGAAAATTGAAGGGGAATTAGGGATTTTTTTTTTTAAAGAAAAAGGGATTTAGGGGTTTTAAATTATTCTTTTCGTGCAATTAGGGAGTGAATATTGGGATCATCGTTATCAGAACCAAACCGGATAGTGATCTAGAAAAGGTCCCGAACCATAGTTCACTGGTAAATAATAATATATGTATATTCATATTTATTTATAATTATAAAGTTAAGTACAAAGTCTAAAAATACAAAATTTGCATTAAAAAAATACTATTTTCTTGTAAAAATAGGAAAAAAAGAAACTAGCATAATTATGATTTAAAATGACCCGGCCGGGTTACTGTTTCAACTGGGTCAATGAAAACCTGCCGGGTCATCCAATTTTTCTAGGTCAACAGTTTGTCCGGTCCAAATACCCTAAAAACTCAGTATAGCGCCCGAATCACAATCCAATCGGTTGAACCGACCAGACAGGCCTGGTTCTGATAACACAGAATGGGATGTTTGGGTGGTCGGGTCTCTTGGTTCTACCTTGAGTTGTGTGAAACCTATCAGGAAAATACAACAATCCTCAAGGATCAAATTACCTAGAGCGACAAGGGTGCAAAGACCAAAATTACATAGCCATTAGTGCTTTGGGTCCATATGCATACATGTAGGCGTGCGAACACGCAACCGTTTGATCAAGGAAAACACAAAAACCCGCTCTCAACCAGGGGCGGATCCAGTAGCTCGACCCGCGCGGAATTAACTGCTATTTTTGGTGGACTTATCCACCAAATGCATACTCGTAAACATAGTCATATTTGTCATGATTCTTTGTTTACTTGACATTGACTTAAGAATTAGAAACAAGTGGAGACAGATTATGTTATGAACCAAGTGAAAATGTAATCTCATTGCTAGGAAATTGTATGGCAATGGAAAAGATATTTGGTTTTGCATTGCGGTCTTTGACTGGAAAGTGTTCACCATGTATGGTTCTTTCTTGGCAAAACCCTGCATATGCCTTTTTTTTTTTTTTTTCTCATTCCATATTTTCCATGACAGCTTGAGATTAAACAAATTTAGATGGCACTGTTACCACATATAAGGAGAGGATAGGGAGAGGATGATGAAATATTCATTTCAACACAGGTTGTGAACTAATTTATAGGTCATGTATTTTTCTTATAAGATTAAATCAATCAAATAAATTAGGAAATAATTGGTTATAGAAAATAGTTGGACACAAATCCAAAACGTATACAAAACGTAAAAGTGCTAGAAAATTAGACTATACTACATACAAAGTGAATATGTAATCTCAGTGTTAGGAAATTGAATGGCTAACGGAGATATTTGATTTTGCATGGTTTTCTTCCTTGTCGTTAATAAGTAGGCAAAATACAAAAAATCTTGAAGGATCAAATTACAAAGAGGAACAAGGGGTGCAAAGACCCAATGAGGAATGAGGAGGACATTGACCATGATGCAAGAATGAAAAAAAAGGTTGATGAGGTAGTTGAGAGCAGTGGCGAAACTAGGCATAATTTTTAGAGGGGGCAATAATATTTTGCGTGTAATAATAAAAGTTTATATGAAAAAAATAAAATTTAGAGAGGTCCAAATATATATTAAGATAGGATTTATATGAAAAATTAAAAATTTAAAGAGTTAGAGTATATCACGATAAGATTTATATAAGAATTTTTCAGGGCCCTCTATGAAAAAACTCAAGGGGCCACCCGCCTCTGGTTGAGAGTGGTGCATTAGTTTTGCATTGTGGACATTGACGAAGACCCAATGAGGGAGACATTGCAACAGGGAGTGCAAGGATCAAATTACATAGCCATCAGGTCCATATGCATATATGTAGGCGCCGCAGTCGAACATGCAAGTCATTATGGCTCCATTGTCATATGAAATGACTATCTAATTAAAAGCTAAAGTTGATAGTTAGGCCCAACCCTTAAGTCCAACACTAATTTTGATACTTATTACTCTCTCTAACACTGGACAACCACTCCTCAATTTAAACTTTATTTTACTTAAAAAAAATATTATTGTCAAACCCTGCTGACAAAGAAACCCATATTTTTGTCAAGCAATAAATCGCTAATACATGAAAGCTTGTGTTTCTACGCCCGTGATCACAACTCACTTTGTCGCAATGGCAAGGCCAAATTTTGAGAATCAAAAGCTAGTTGTAACTGGAAAGATCATCCATCGGCAAACCTTGATTAGAATTTGTTTTCTTGCTCATCTTTTTTTTTCTTTTTGATCCGTATGAGTACCGAAATGACTCGCAATTCACTCGGTTTCTGGCCCATAATTTTTTTGTAGGAGAGACGGCCTAGTGGTTGAAGGCCTATTATTGGAACTGCTATGTAGACTTTTGTTTACCAGGGTTTGAATCTCACTCTTTTCGGACCTTCATCTTCTCAATGTTATTGAATACGATGTGTCAAACCACAGGCTTCACTGCATCTTTAGATGGTTTGTGGGATTCAAAACCCAATCAAATCATCATATACAATCAATGATAGTTATCAAAATCGGACCAACTTGGTCAGTTCGACTAGTTGGACCATAAACCGGACCTTGTCTGGGGTTTTCACCTTCTATTGGACGTAATCGACCTGGAAAAAATCGATTGACCTGGAAGAATAAGAAAAAAACAAAAGAAAACGTGAATTTGGCAGGTCTCTTTTACACATAAAAAACCGTGACACTCACTCACCCACCATAACCGGTGTGCAACCCGGGTCGTGTTAGTATAAGATAGAGCTGATCCATCCAGCTAGTGTAGCTATCTTATCTCTATCCCTAATACTTAGAATAGTTATCTTCCAGTTGTACCTAGTATCCTATTCCTTGTATACTTCCAAAACGTGTGTATCACGTATTGTAACTGATGAGTATTTAATAGTACATTCAGGCCAGGAATTATACGGCCAATTCACAGCAATATCATACTCGTAGTGTTGTGATTCTATATGGTAGCGGAGCCTACTGCTTAACCGCTTATAATTCCTTTTCTTTTCTCTGCTTTGTCGATCTCATGGCCACTGACCCGACCAAATCCTCTGGTTCTAATGATAATTCTGGTTCAGTCATGGTTGCTGCTGCACCACAGCCTGCCTCTGTGCAATCGTTGACCAACTCCCACCATGCTATCTCTATTAAGCTAACACACAATAACTATGTTTTCTGGCGTGAGCAGATTTAACCGTATTTGGCGGGTCAAGGAGTGCTCGGTTATGTCAATGGCACTTTTCCATGTCCAGCTCCTACTGTTATTGATGATACAGGTGCAATTCAACCAAATCCTAATTATGGTATGTGGATTCAACAAGATCAGGCCATTTTGAGCAGTATCAATTCATCTCTGGCTGTTGAAGTTTTCCCAACAGTCGTGGGCAAGTGCACCTCCAAAGAAGCCTGGGATGCTTTGGAGTCCTCTCTCGCCTCGTCCAATCAGGCTCGGCGCATGGCAATTCACTCTGCCTTGCAGCAAATCACCCAACTCCTGGACGAGCCTATTATGCAATATCTGAATTGGGCGAAGCGATTATCTGATGAACTCGCTGCTAGTGGTCTCAGGCCATGACTGCCACTGACTTCCAGATAAGTTTGATTCGTCATCTCTATCTTTCATTAGCAACGTTCGTTGGCCTCAGCTTGCTAGAAATTGTTGGACGTGTTGTGTGTTGATGCAAGCATTCCTATTGTGCTATTCGTTGGCCTCAGCTTCCTTGAAATCATATGTTCATGGTATTTTTTTTTTTTTTTAGAGCTAATTGTCAAAACAAGAATGTATACCAACATGGATGAAGATGTCCTTGTAGACCACATAATTATCAATATTGAAAGAAAATCAATAAAATAAGAAATTATGAATGACTTTGACAGTCTAAAATCCTGGTTATGGTGATTAAAAATGTATTATTGCTTTACAACAGAACGTCACAATTGGAGATCAGAAACATGTCGTACCCAAAAAAAAAGAAAACAGAGGAAGGTACCTGTTATATATATAATTCAGATTGGATTTGGTTTTGGTAATTTCAATACCTCCACACTCCCAGTTCCAACTCACTGCCACAGCAACACCGCAGCAGACCGCAACTTTCCTCCTCCTCCTCCATTGTCATGTCTCTGCTTTGCCACCGCTTGGAGTGAGGAGATACTTCGACATCCATCTCCATACATAGCTTGCTGCAAGAAAATGATGGCCCCCCATTATGAAGCATCATGAATTGGTAGGAAACAGGCAGAAGCTAGCTAAGTACGTACAACGGTACAACACCAGTTTACAGTTTACAGAACAGACAAAAGAGAAGCAATTGCAACAGCCTCCTCAATCTTATAGTACCAGTTCCATCATTAACGTTACCTTAATTGATTGCCAGTTTTATTTCCAGCATTAAGAATCTCCGGCTCATAGACAATTGGAGTTGGCAAACCAATCTACATTCCCAGAAACTTTTGATTGCCAGTTTTATTATACTGCAAGATGAAGTATGAGAAAGGGTCATAAAAACACAAAGAGTTTTACAAATTAAGAAGAGGGAAGGGAAAATTTATGCTTGCTCTACCGCATACCTTGCTTTAGCGGATTTTTTTTTGGTCTTTAAATAACTATGGAGGGCTTCAAAAAATAAGTATTTCAGGGATGTGAGAAATCTTGGGCCAATCTTCCCCTCCCTCTCTGTCACACCTTTTCTCCAGCAGAGGACACCAACGAATTGATAAACGGGAAAGGGAAGAGGGCAATCCTTCTTCTGGTATTCTTTCAAGCTTGGGGCAATCCCAGATTTCCAATATTTGAAGACAAGTAAGCTGTTGAAGCCCCTCGTAATCCAATGATTTTATATTCCCAAGACTGGAGATGCGAATGCTGATAAGACTGGAAGGCAACAGTATGTTGGCGGGGAAGGATTCCATATCTTGATCATCTCCTAATTTCAAGGTTGAAAGGGAAGGGAGTTTATGCAAACCCCAACGCATGACCTCGGCAACATCAATCTCAAGTTCTTGTACCGTACAGGGCAAACTCCCATCTTCTTCTATAAAACCCACCGATTCCAATTCTGAACAATGAATTAGAGACAGTGAGTGAAGGGATGGGAGCGAAATGTGAAAATTGATCTCCCTCAGTTTCGGACAATTTTCAATAGATAGAGTCTTTAGAAGAGGGAAGGTTATTCTGTTGCTATCATCTGCATCATCGTCATCATCACCACAAATCCATTCCTTCCATTGTGGCATTTCTGAAAATCCCAATTTTTTGAGGGATCTAAATGGTTGGATAGAATTGCTGCGAGTCCCATAGAAAAAATTGGACCCCACCGACACTACAGACTCCAACCATTCTATCCGGAGTTCTTGTAGAGATGGCAACTGCCCAAGTGGTGGCAAACGGGTGCAGTTTCCACACCACGCGAGTCTCAATCTCACGATGTTGGAATAAGAAGAGTCTCCAACCCAATCTGGGAAACTTGTACCCCTATATCCCACAATCCTAATATCTCTCACATCCACGTGAGGCTGCAAGTGCTGGAGTACGCTTCTGTCAAGGGTACCAGAGTTAGCATCATTTCCCTCCTCCCAACGAAAGTCCAATTCCGTCAGTCCCTTCTTCTCTTTTAAATTAGCTCCCAAGGCATCTTGTTCATCCACAACATTCTCGAGTTTTATGAGATCTAACCTTCCTTGCAAATTTCGGAGCTCCCCTAACTCCCGAATGTTAGACCCTCGCCCTTCCCCCACAAAGAATGCTGTTAGTGTTTGGAGCTTGATCAATTTACCCATATCTACTGGCATATATTCCAAAAGAGGAATCATCTCAATATCAAGATGACACAAGTTGATTAAATCCATCATCTTGTCTGGAAGCTCCACAAGCTTACTGCACCACCCTAAGTTTAAAGTCTGCAAATAGTACAGACCACATATAGATCCAGGAAGCCGTTTAATTTTAGTACCTGCAAGATCTAGATGCCTCAAATCCTTCAACTTTCCTATTGAATCCGGCAACTGTCTCAATGACGTTTTCTTAAGGCTCAAATGTCTCAGATGCTTCAAATTGCCTATTGAATTAGATAATCTAGTAAGTCCCCAACAATTTTCCACCACCAATGTCTGCAACTTGCAAAGAGTAGTCACATTTTTTGGTAGCTTTTTCAAAGAGTTGCCTCTAAGTCCCATCAGCCTCAAATGTTTGGAAGTTGCAACCAAATTTGATATGCCACCAAAAGAACCCCTTAGATCCAGCACTCTCAACCGCCGCAGACTTGAAACATTGTTTTCAAGATGCCTCAACGCATCTTCATGTACACCTTCCTCCGAACATATCAAGGAACGCAACACCTCTACTTTCACATCTGCAAAAGTTGCACCTCCATTCCCTGTAAGATACAAATGGCGAGTCCTTCCTGTAAGTCCACCTAAATTGACATCTTCGCCATTAAAGCAAAACTCTCTTGATATAGATCTTGCCAAGTCATGGATGAGGTCATGCATTACAAAGCAATCAGGATCTTCAGATCCTCCAAATTTTTGAAAGAACGACCTTGATGCAAGATCTTCCAAGTATTCCTCACCAATCTCTTCCATGTCACTACCTTGACTAGATTGTTGGATTATAAATCCTTCTGCCATCCACAAAAGGATCAAGTATTCCTTTCTAAATTTATAATCCTTAGGGAATAGAGCACAATAAGCAAAGCATTGCTTGAGATGCGGTGGAAGATAATGGTAGCTCAGTCTAAGAGCTGGAATAATGTTGTCATTCTGCAAATCCCATATATTGCTCCTCAATATCTTCTCCCACTTTTCAGCATTCCTTTCAGAACGGAGTAAACCTCCCATGGTAGGCCTTTACACCTTCTGGATATTCTTCTTCCAATCTCTACCAGGTTCGGATATGAGTTGGGACTGCAATCATCAAAGGCATGCTTTTCAAACAACAACCAACATTCATCTTCATTCAGTAGTTGTAATTGGTGACTTGGAACAGTATACATCACGGATGCTACACTTTGCTCCCGTGTGGTAACAACCACTTTACTCCCTTGTACAACAGAGTTCTTCAGTGGCGCTAGTAAGGACTCCCACCAATCAGGTTTGTCATTCCAAACATCATCTAAAACAAGCAAAATCTTCTTCCCTCTTACTTCCTCCGCTAGCTTAACCTGCAGTTTGTTGGGAGTTAAGGAATNACTCCATTTCTACATGGATTAATAGAAGAGATGAGTAAGTTTTGCACCTGATCAGAGCAGCACTTAGGTACTTGTTTGAACTCCATCTTGTAAGCAATCTCGTCCAGGAAATCGTCAGCATCATAGGCAACATCTTTGAGATAATCCAACCATCTCTTCACAAAAGGTGAAGTAATCTGCTTCTCCTCCGCATCATCAAACACTGCACTGACAGTGTTCAAGGTTGTTTCCAAGTTCTGCAGCAGCCTACGACTGAGTTGGCCACCCTGGAAGAAGTCCACAACCTCACGAGAAGCCAGCCTTTCCAGCAAAACATTAAAGAGGGCGGACAGAGCAGCACTTGCCACCATAGCTCTGGCCATGACTCTGTTTCAAGAAGGAAAACCATCTGTGTAAGAACTAGGGAAGTAAAGGTTCAAGAAAAAAGGAAACAAATAATAGAATTCTGCTAGTGCATGATAACTGGAAATTTAAGTAAATTCTTACCAAAGGATGAGGCTTTAGCTTGATTGCTGCTAGTGTATGAAGGAAATTTTTTTCCTGGGTTGTGTTTGGTGTTTAACAGGCACAACTGGGGGTTGTGTATGAGGGTTTATATATACAGTTGGGGAACCCATCTGAGCATTCTTTGGTAAGCTGAAGGGTAAATTGCCTGAAAAGTGGACAGAAAGGCAAAAAAGCATCTTGCACAGTGAATTATCTTTCTGGTTTACAAACATCACACGCCAGGAATGAATGAAACAACAAGTAAGGGATAATATGTATACTTGAATTCTCAGCTCAGAACCTTATCAGTGCTTAATTGTATCCAAGAATAAACATGGATGAAACAACACACGCCAAGAATATACTACATGCTGAAGATTGTGTGGAAAGTTTATCTGTAATTATAATCATATATTTGAGTTATGTCTGGATAATTTAGTGGTCTAAAAATATTGTTATAAAATTTTCTCTTATATATATAGAAATTATATATATAAAAATTGGAATATTAGGATTTGGATATCAACTTTTCCTTAAAATCTGCGGCATATACAATCAGATTCTCCAGGGTTTGGAATAATTGTCCTTGAAAAAGCAATGCAACTTGGCTTAAAAGAGGAGAGTTGATGCTTCCCAGAAAACCTTTTGTCTAAGACATTGATGATTCCCTTACTTTCCATGGTTGAAAGTAAAGCAGGTCATGTGCCTTTTGTTCCCCTACTTTTGCAGTGCAAGAGATCTTCTTTCCCCCCTGTCAGATTAATATTTGGAACTGAAGAATAGAGAAGAGCCAACGAACAATAGGGTTCTGCATGATTTTAACCAATTAATAGAGCACAGGAAGAGAACAATGGATCAACAATTAATCAGAATACTCGATTTACAGAGAAGAAGTGTTTTCATTCATTCTCACAAAAGATCACAGTTCATCCACATGAACATGTTGATAAGATGTCATAAAAAGAACTCTACTTTGTCGAAGACTCTTGAAAAATCTAGATTTCTAACCAATCCAAGACTCCACTTTGCTTAACCAAATACAAAAGACAGTCCTATATGCTCTAGATTTCTTCTCCTCTTGCTATTAAACTTATCATATTTTGTTTTTTTCATACACAAAAAGAAACTCATGTAGACATTTTGTCAAACACTTGGACTTAATACCTCAAATAATAACAGGATTGTGTCTTACGCTTTTGTTTGTTTTACAACTTGATGTGACAAATCCAAATCCTAGGCATGACAAATATGACAGATTCAAAGACAGTTGAAACGAAGAGGTTAAAAAAAAAAGAAAATGCAATAAAATGAATGAATGAGGATTATAATTACAAGTCAAACCATCACTGCATTGTTAGTTTGGTTTTCTTGATAATCGTAGCTAGTGATCACCAATATTCCTCCACCACCATTGTTCAGATTGGATATTGGACGGTGCTCTGGCAATGTTCATGGTATTATTTTTTACCACGTAATTATCAATATTGAAAGAAAAATGGATAAAAAAAAATAATTAATGACTTTGACACACAAATATGACAGATTGAAAGACAATTGAAAAAGCAACCCGATTAGCTTCTCTAAAGATGTGGCAAAACCATCACTACATTGTTAATTTGCTTTTTTGGTAATCGTACTGATCACCATTCCTCCACCACCACAATTGTTTGCAGGAAAGAGTCCTCAAAAACGCATCCCACCGGAAAAACTTCCACTATAAAAATAGTAGGACACTTCCCTAAATTTTAGGGATATTACAAACCTAGAATTCTATCCAAAATAGTACCCCACAAGGTGTTTCCTAAGTGTTTGTCAAAAATACCCCTAAGATATTTTTTCTCACTATTTTGTCACTCCCTAATTTTAGGAAGAAAATTTTTCTTCTCAATTTTCCTTCCCTACACACACTCTCTCTTGCACTCTCTTATTCACAATTGTTGTGAATGTTGGGATGCCTTGAAGAGGAGATGAGCACCCTATTTATAGCATTTCGCCAGAAACCAAATTGCAGAAACTCAAAATTGCAGGGACCAAAATGCAAAACTTTCTAGTTATAATTTGTTGAAGAAATGATATACTTTGTTGAAAAATAAACAATTAAGTTGCCTAACCTTTGTTTTTCAACAAAGGTTGGCTACCTAACAGAAGGGGCCAAAGATGGTGAAAATGCGCCTGTGTGTGGAGAGTTCTTTGCTTATGGTGCTGTTCATGTCAGTGCTGGAATCCTCATGCAGGATACTTCCTGCAGCATCAAACTCTTATCATTCCCTGCAGAATCAAAATCAAACTAAAATCATCAAAACCGACGTTCATCTCGGACAATGACCACAGCACAACAGTGAGCCGGAAACATTAATGGCCCGGATGCTATGAATATGCTTTGCAGAATCAAGCAAAAGCCAAAAACAAAGGGGAAAATCACAAGAAAACCATTTGCATATTCCACGTCAATAAGAGATATCTGCTAGCAGAACCGATATTTAAATGTCAAGAAAATCACAAGATAATCTGTAAGCCAAACCAATACCTTGAAATCGTATGCTCGCAGGCGAGTGGTACTGTTTCTAATTTATGTTGCCCACATGACCAAGAAGCTTTTCCTCTTATAAATTGCACTTGCCCCGCTGTGCTTAATTCCTGCATATTAGAGAGAGAAAAAAAATCCGGAAGATGGAAATCATATGTTCATGGTATTATTTTCATTAGAGCTAATTATCAAAACAAAATGTATAACAACATGGAAGAAGATTTCCTTGCAGACCACTTGTTTATCTATGCTGAAAGAAACATTGATAAAAAAAATAAATAATTAATGACTTTGCAGTCTTAAATGCTGCTTGGAGATAATATAATGTAACTGAAATGGACAAATGGTTATCAAAAATATATTATTGCTTTACAAAAGAAGGTCACAATTTGGAGTACCAAAAAGAAAACACAGGAAGGAAAGCAGGGCAACCCCTCTTCTCCAGATTGTCCAATCCAAAGTTCTTGCAAGCTTCGGGCAAGTTCTTGAAATGAGGACGAAAAACTCCCTTTTTCTTCTACTACTACAAGTTCTTCCAACTCTAGTTCTTGAGGGTTGGATGACTGCAAGAAAATTGAACCGCCAACTTGGGGTGAGTGAGCAACATATAAGTTCTACACCTTACAACTATCACAGCTCTAGTTGGTGAACCATCCATTTGGCAAAATCCCTTCCTCTTCTTCCTCTATGGCATGCCCAATAATTTCCAGTTACAGGCTAATGCAATTCATCTATCAATATAATATAATTCAGAATGGATTTGGTTTTGGTAATTCCAATACCTCCTCACTCCCATTTCCAGCTCTATGCCACAGCAACACGGCACCACACCGCACCTTTCCTCCTCCTCCTCCTCCTCCATTGTCCTGACTCTGCTTCGCGGCTGCCGCTTGGAGTCACTTCACAAGACATGATGGCCCCCTATTATGAATTGGTAGGAAACGGGCAGAAGCAAGCTAAGTACGTACAACAACAGTTTACAGAACACACACAAAAAGAAAAGCAATTGCAACACCCTCCTTAATCTTATTAGCAGAAGTTCCATCCTTGACATTACCATAATTGCCAGTTTTATTTCCAACAATAAGAATATCGGCTCATTGGCAAACCAATCAACAGTCCGAGCAACTTTTGATTGCCAGTTTTATATACTGCAAGATAAATGATTTGAGAAAAAGTCAAAAATATAGGAAAGAGTTTTACAAATTAAGGAGAGGAAAGGGAAAAATTTGTGATTGCTATACCGCATACCTCGCTGCTTGGTGAAGTAAGAAAATGAGAGATTTTTTAGACTGCTGATTCTGTTGTCTTTAATAAATATGGTGGGGATGTGAGAAATCTTTGGCCAATCTTCCCCTTCCTCTCTCCGACACCTTCTCGACAGCAGAGGACAGTCATCAATTGATAAACGGGAAAGGAAGAGGCAATCCACCATCTGGTATTCTTTCAAGCTTGGGGCAATCCCAGATTTCCAATGTTTGAAGACAAGTAAGGTGTTGAAGCCCCTTGTAATCCAATGATTTTATATTCCCAAGCTTGGAGATTGTAATTTCGGTAAGACTGGAAGGCAACAATATCTTGTCGGGGAAGGATTCCATAACTTGATTATCTCGTAACCACAAGGTTGAAAGGGAAGGGAGTTTATGCAAACCCCAATGCATGAACTTGTCGCAACTTACAACCGTTAGTTGCTGTAACGTGGACGGCAAAAAAATGATGGCACCCCATTATGAAGCATCATGAATTGGTTTGGAGTAAGGAGATACTTTGACATCCATCTTCACGCATAGCTTCCTGCAAAAAAAATGATGGCCCCCCAATATGAAGCATTATGAATTGGTAGGAAACGGGCAGAAGCTAGCAAAGTACGTACAACAACAGTTTACAGAACACACAAAAGAAAAGCAGTTATCATCGTTAACATTACCTTAATTGCCAGTTCGATTTCCAACATTAAGAATTTCCGACTTTTGATTGCCAATTTCATCATACTGCAAGATAAAGAGGAGAAAAAGTCATAAAAAGACTACAAGAGTTCTACAAATCAGGGAGAGGGAAGGGAAAAATTGTGATTACTCGCTCTACCGCATACCTTGCTGCTTGGTCATGAAGTAAGAAAATGAGAGATTTCTAGACTGCTCCTTTGCTTTCGCTGATTCTTTTGTCGATTAAATAAGTATGGAGGGGATGTGAGAAATCTTGGGTCAATCTTCCCCATTCTCCCTCTCACACCTTTTCCCCAGCAGAGGACAGCCAACAATTTCTAAATAGGAAAGGGAAGAGGGCAATCCTTCTTCTGGTATTCTTTCAAGCTTCGGGCAATTCCTGATGGCCAATGTTTGAAGACAAGTAAGGTGTCGAAGCCCCTCGTAATCCAATGATTTTATATTCCCAAGCTTTTCGATGTGGATTTCGATAAGTCTGGAAGGCAACAATATCTTGTCGGGGAAGGATTCCATATCTTGGTTATCTCGTAACCTCAAGACTGAAAGAGAAGGGAGATTATGCAAACCGCAACGCAGGAGCCCAGCAATGAACTTGTCGCAACCTTCAATCTCAAGTTCTTGTAAACTCCCATCTCCTTCTTCTATAAAACCCACCGATTCCAATTCTGAACAATTAGATAAAGACAGGGAGTGAAGGGATGGGAGCGAAATGTGAAAATTGATCCCCCTCAGTTTCCGACATTCTTCAATAGATAGAGTCTTTAGGAGAGGGAAGGTTATTCTGTTGCCATCATCATCAGCAGCACAAATCCATTCCTTCCATTTCGGCATTCCTGAAAATTCCAATTCTTTGAGGGATCTAAATGGTTGGATGGAATTGCTGCGAGTACCATACAAAAACTCGGGCCCCACCGACACTACAGACTCAAACCCATGTATCCAGAGTTCTTCTAGAGATGGCAACTGCCCAAGTGGTGGCAAACGGGTGCAGTTTCTACACCACATGAGTTTCAATTTTACGATGCTGGAATAAGATGAGTCTCCAACCCAATCTGGAAAACTTGTACCCCTATAGGCAATCCAAGTATCTCTCACATCCACGTGAGGCTGCAAGTGCTGGAGTACGCTTCTGTCAAGCCTATCATCTTCCGAATTATCATCATTCCCTATCTCCCAATCAAAGAACAATTCCTTTAGTCCCTTCTTCTCTTTTAAATTAGCTCCCAGGGCATCTTGTTCATCCACAACATTCTCAAGTTTTTCCAGCTCTAATTTTCCTTGCAAATTTCGAAGCTCTCCTAACTCCCGAATGCTAGACCCTCGCACTTTCCCTACGACGAATGTTGTTAGTGTTTGGAGCTTGATCAATTTACCCATCTCTACTGGCATATATTCCAAACGAGTAGTCCCCAGAATATCAAGATGACACAAGTTGATTAAATCCATCATCTTGTCTGGAAGTTCCACAAGTTTTTGACACCTAGATAAGATTAAAATCTGCAAATAGTACAGATCACATACAGATTGGGGAAGTCGTTCAATTTTAGTACCTTCAAGATCTAGATGCCTCAAATCCTTCAACTTTCCTATTGAATCCGGCAACACACTGAGTGATGTTTTCTTATTGAATCAGGTACTGTAGTAAGTCCCTGACAATCTTCCACCACCAATGTTTGCAACTTGCAAAGAGCCGTCACATTTTTTGGCAACCTTTCCAAAGAGTAGTAGCCTCTAAGTCCCATTAGCCTCAAATATTTGGAACTTGTAAACAAATTTGGTATGCCACCAAAAGAACCTGTTAGATCCAGCACTCTCAACCGCCGGAGACTTGAAATATTGCTTTCAAGATCCCTCATCGCATCTTCATCTGCAACTTCCTCCGAAGATATCAAGGAACGCAAGACCTGTGAAACTTTCACATCTGCAAAAGTTGCACCTCCATTTCTTGTAAGATATAAATGGCGAGTCCTTTCTGTAAGTCCACCTAAATTGACATCTTCGCCATTGAAGCAAAACTCTCCTGATATAAATCTTGCCAAGTCATGGATGAGATCATGCATTACAAAGCAATCGGGATCGTCAGTTCCTCCAAATTTTTGAAAGAAGGACCTTGATGCAAGATCCTCCACGTACTCCTCACCAATCTCTTCCATGCTACTATCTTGATTACGTTGGATTATAAACCCTTCTGCCATCCATAGAAGGACCAAGTCTTCCTTTATAAATTTGAAGTCCTTCGGGAATGTAGCACAGTAAGAAAAACATTGCTTGAGGTGTGGCGGAAGATAATGGTAACTCAATCTCAAAGCTGGAATAATGTTGTCACTGGGCAAATCCCATATATTGCTCCTCAATATCTTCTCCCACTCTTTAGCTTCCCTTTTGCAACGGAGTAAACCTCCCATGCTTTTTGCAGCCAATGGTAGGCCTTTACACTTTTTGGATATTCTTCTTCCAATCTCTACCAAGTTTGGATATGAGCTGGGACTGCAATCATCAAAGGCATGCCTTGCAAACAAAGACCAACAATCATCTTCATTCAATTCTTCTAAATGGTGACTTGGAACGGTAGACATCACTGATGCTACACTTTGGTTCCGAGTGGTAA
This sequence comes from Turnera subulata, assembly GCA_028386065.3. Lineage (NCBI taxonomy): Eukaryota > Viridiplantae > Streptophyta > Magnoliopsida > Malpighiales > Passifloraceae > Turnera > Turnera subulata. The sequence continues at coordinate 18,877 of JAKUCV010002034.1, read as the reverse complement.
CAACCACCTTACCACCTTGTGCAACAGAGTTCATTGGCGCTAGTAAAAAATCCCAATCTTCATACTTTTCGCTCCAAACATCATCCAAAATGAGCAAAACTTTTTTCCCTCTTACTCCCTCCTTTAACTTAACCTGGAGTTGATTGGGGGTTAAGGAATCACAGTCAGACAAACCGATTTCCTTGAGAATGTTCCTGGTGAGTTTGAGTACATCAAACTCTTCTGAAACACAAACCCAAGCTCTAAATTTGCCAAACTGCTGCTCCACCCTACTGTCATTGTAAACTTGCTGTGCAAGTGTGGTTTTGCCAAGCCCGCCCATACCTATGATGGGCACCACCTCAAGTTGTCTGGCGTTCGCATCTTCTAATAGCACCAATCTCATTATGGCTTCCATGTCGCCGCTCCTGCCATAAATTCCAGAGTCATCCACTAGAGAAGTAGTTGGCCGTCTCCTCTGGGATGATGTTGATGATGATGATGGGCGCACTCTAGCTCGCTCCACTAGACCAAGCGCATCCTTCTGCCGTAACAAGAACTCTAGTCTATCATGAATCTCTTCGAATCTTGCTTTGAGTACATTTCCCGTTCCCTCATCCAAGCAGGTATCGGGGACTCCTTGGAACTCATCCAGGAAATCTTCAGCTTCAAAGGCAACGTCTTTGAGCTCATCCAACCAATTCTTCACACGAGAAGAAGTAATCTGCTTCTCCTCAGCATCATCAAGCACCCCGCATACATTGTTATAAAGTATGACAATCTATAAAGTATGGCAACGTCTTTGAGTTCATTGTTGTTATAAAGTTCTGTAGCTGCCTACGACTGAGTTGTCCACCCAGGAAGAAGTTTTCCACAAAATGCATACTCGTAAACATAGTCATATTTGTCATAATTCTTTGTTTACTTGGCTTTGACTTAGGAATTAGAAACAAGTTGAGAGAGACAGTTTTACTAAAAAACCACCAAGTGAAAATGTAATCACATTGTTAGGGGAAATATTCATTTCAACACAGGATGTGAACTAATTTATAGGTCACATATGTATTTTTCTTATAAGATTAAATCAATCAAATAAATTAGGAAATAATTGGTTATAGAAAATAGTTGGACAAAAATCCAAAACGTATACAAAACGTAGAAGTGCTAGAAAATTAGATTATACTACATACAAAGTGAATATGTAATCTCAGTGTTAGGAAATTGAATGGCTAGCTAACGGAGATATTTGATTTTGCATGGTTTTCTTCCTTGTCCAAACTAGAAGGAGTTTCTTTTCATTCATTAATATTAAGTAGGCAAAATACAAAAAATCTTGAATGATCAAATTACATAGAGGAACAAGGGGTGCAAAGACCCAATGAGGAATGAGGAGGACATTGACCATGACGCAAGAATGAAAAAAGGTTGATGAGGTAGTTGAGAGCAGTGGCGAAATTAGATATAATTTTTAGAAGGGGTGAATATAATATTTTGAGAATAATAATAAAATTTTATATGAAAAAAATTAAATTTAGAAAGGTCCAAATATATATTAAGATAGGATTTATATTAAAAATTAAAAATTTAAAGAGTTAGAGTATATCACGACTATAAAAAAAATTCAGGGACCCTCTATGAAAAAACTCAAGGGGCCACCGCCTGACCCCATGAGAGCGACATTGCAATAAGGAGTGCAAAGATCAAATTACATAGCCAGGGTGCGTTTGGAACGCGGGACAGGGACGAGCGCGTTGGGACTTCGTCCCAAAGTGGGGATGTAGGCGCCGCATACTTATTACTCTTTTTTTTGTTACATAAAGATCCTAATCTAAATGTTAAACTAATCAACATGGTCGGGATCGAATCCACGACCACTAACCCCACAAACCGTGGGAGGTGCCAACGCGATCACAAATCATATTATTACTCTAAGGACAATCTTTCCTCAATTTAAACTTTATTTTACTAAAAAAAATGTTATTTTCAAACCTTGCTGACAAAGAAACCCATATTTTTGTCAAGCAATAAATCGCGAATACATGAAAGCTTGTGTTTCTACGCCAATGATCAAAACTCACTTTGTCGCAATGGCAAGGCCAAATTTTGAGAATCAAAAGCTAGTTGTAATGGAAAGATCATCCATCGGCAAACCTTGATTAGATTTTTTTTTTCTTGCTCATCTTTTTTTTTTCTTTTTGATCCGTATGAGTACCCACAGGGCTTTACTGCATCTTTAGATGGTTTGTGGGATTCAAAACCCAATCAAATCATCATATACAATCACTCATAGTTATCAAAATCGGACCAACTTGGTCAGTTCGACTAGTTGGACCATAAACCGGACCCTGTCTGGGGTTTTCACCTTCTATTGGAAGTAAGCAACCTGAAAAAAAAAATCGATTGACCTGGAAGAATAAGAAAAAAAAAACGTGAATTTGGCAGGTCTGTAAGTGTGACACTCCCTCACCCACCATAACCGGCTGTGCAACTCGGGTCGAACCTGGATTAATCCTAACAAATCCGAGTCGAGCCCGGATTAATCCAAACAAACAGATTTTATTGCTAGCAATAAAATTCCACGTCCTGTTCACTCCTCGTATGTTGATTTTCTTGCAATTTCTTTCTTTACTACAGCTACAGATTCAGCAAATCGCATGTGCAGATTGACCCTGGTGCCAAGAAAACAATAAGGCAAAGTAAGAAAGAAACTCATCTTCTAAGCACTCTTTGGGTTCTCCATTCTTGGGTGATTCTTGTGCTATTCAAGATATGCTATAAGAATATCCATGACCAAACTTGCAAGAAATTAAGACAGAAACTAGAAACAGGAACAGGACGATGCCTTAATTGTACATATCCATCAGCTTCTTACTCTTAAACAACATGCCTTAAATTAGTAATTCCCGCTGCATCCAGCTGATCACAGGAGAGGTGAGCTACAGGAAGTAAACAGTGACAAAATAAGTACCCAATGCAGCCAAAAGGCAACACGGACTTAAGGCATATCAAGAAAAATTAGACAAAAAAAGCAGGTTTGTCCTTGAAGTAGATTACAGATTATCAGCTAAAACACAGTTGTATTATTTTTTCCAGCCCTTTCTTTGACATTTGTTTGTTCTTGGTAACAACGAGTAGTAGTCGATAGATTCAATGGGAATTTCTTGTTTGGAATACCAACCATGCCAAATTCTCAAACAAGACAAGAGAGAGGGAGAAAAGGAAAAAATGCTCAAGTTCTTCCTTTATATTAAGTGTTCATCACCTTGCATTGGCCTCCATAACTTTCCTTAGATCATTTCATCAGAAAAAAAACTTCAGTACTCCAAGCATGGCAGATGATACCAGGGCCGTCTTCTCGGCTCTTGACAATGCCAAGACTCAGCTATACCATTTCAAGGCAATTGTCATAGCTGGGATGGGATTCTTCACTGATGCTTATGATTTATTCTGCATCACTGCTGTAACCAAGCTTATTGGCAGACTGTACTACTTTGATCCCCACTCCGACAGTCCCGGGAAGCTTCCGGTAGACATCAAGAATGCCATAACTGGTGTGGCCTTATTTGGAACTTTAGCAGGACAGCTTTTCTTTGGATGGCTTGGTGACAAGCTTGGGAGGAAGAAAGTTTATGGGATCACATTGGTCACTATGGTTGGTTGTGCCATAGCTTCTGGCCTTTCCTTTGGCTCCACTACTAAGAGTGTGATTGGTACTCTCTGCTTCTTCCGGTTTTGGCTTGGATTTGGCATTGGAGGGGACTATCCACTGTCAGCTGTGATCATGTCTGAATATTCCAACCAGAAAACCAGAGGTGCTTTCATTGCGGCTGTATTTGCAATGCAAGGAACAGGAATACTATTTGGAGCAGTTGTAGCTACACTCATCTCCAGGATATTCATGAGTGCTTACCCAGCTCCTCCATATTCTGTAAGCAAGGTTCTGTCAACCCAACCTGAAGGAGATATGGTGTGGAGGATTGTTCTCATGTTTGGGGCGGTTCCGGCAGCTTTAACTTTCTATTGGAGGATGAAAATGCCAGAGACTGCAAGGTACACCGCCTTGGTTGAAGGAAACCACAAGAAAGCTGCCACTGACATGGCTAAGGTCCTTGATCAGGAGTTTGCCACAAGAGAAGAAAGCAACAAGCTTCCTGTCCATCCTACAACCTCTTCTTATGGATTCGGGTCTTCAGAATTTTTCCACAGACATGGGCTTCAGCTTCTTGGGACAGCTAGTACCTGGTTCTTATTGGACATAGCCTTCTACAGTCTTCAGCTAACACAGAATGATGTCTACCCAGCTAGTGGACTGATGAACAAGGCCTCCACAATGAATGCATTGGAGGAGATGTTCCACCTCTCTAAAGCAATGTCCTTGATAGCACTGGTTGCAACTGTTCCTGGATACTGGTTTACTGTATTCCTGATTGATAAGATTGGAAGGTTCTTAATCCAGCTTGGTGGGTTCCTGATGATGACCATCTGCATGGCAATTCTAGGATTTCAGTATGGAAATCTCAGGGGAGAGAAGTGTCCCAAAGAAAGGCATTCAAACAAGGACTTCTGTGATGGCCACCCTGTAATGTTTACTGTCCTCTTTGCCCTGACTTTATTCTTTGCAAACTTTGGACCAAACAGCACAACCTTCGTGGTGCCGGCAGAGCTCTTCCCGGCAAGGTTCCGGTCAACCTGTCACGGTATCTCAGCAGCAGCAGGAAAAGCTGGAGCTGTAATAGGTGCATTTGTTGTGCAGAAGTACACTCAGAATGGAGCATCAAGTGACATCAAGAAGGCGATTATCGGACTTTCCGTGGTGAATTTGCTAGGCTTTGTCTTCACTTTCTTGGTTCCTGAAACTAAAGGAAAATCACTTGAGGAGCTCTCTGGTGAAGATCAAGAGCTTGGTGGAAATGCAGCTGCAAATGGTCACACTGCAAATGGTCACAGCCATTCTGCTGTCAATGGAGAAAGTGAAATGGTTTAGTTCTAAGAAAAAGTGATTAGTTTCCTCCAAAATCAAAAGCAATAATTGTTCAAGATTGGTGTGTCTATTAGAAACTTTATTATTTTTCTACTGACAAAAATAAACGGAGTGAAATGAAATGCACCGTGCATATTATTACAAGAAGGAAATGTAGCAGGCTGTGTTATGTGCTAGTTAAAATCTCCTTCAGTCTTGGAGAAAGAGATTAATTTGTGTATGTACTAAACTCTCCTTCTATTATGGAGAAACATGTCAATAAAGAAATAAAAAGGTTACAAAAATTTTTAAAAAAATTATAATGAAGGGAAAAAAAATTGTGCTAAAATTGATCGCACATTTATTTTTTTTATTGCCAGGAAAAAAAAGGCATTAGTGGTGTCATCATCGCCCCGTCGGTCCAGATCCCGGTCAATACCGGTTATATCCTGGCATTAGACCCTCCTCATAGGAGAGACCGCCTACCGGGGCACCAGCAGACACCCTCGCCTGCCACTCGTCATAGTGTTGGGGAGTCACCGGGCTCAACGGTCACCACCCCACCATATGGAAGGCCATATTCGACCACATCACACTATGGGGCTTGACTGAAAGCGCGGGACTCGAACCCGAGTTCAAGAGGTGGCAAGCTGAAGGTTTTCCACTGGGACGCATTTATCACACCATAAATTGAGGATCTTTCCATGTTATATAAATGCTCGAGCTCGATCCAGCTTTAATTTTAAGACTCAAGCTCGAGCTAGGCCTGATTAAGCCTGTTAAAGTTTCATATGTTTAACTTGAACCAACTCGATTAAGCTCGACTTGATCCAACTTGTACATGAGTTTATACTCGTTTAGACTCCATTAAGAGCTTGGGTAGGCTTGCGAGCCTAACGAATCATGTACCGCTAAGTTTGGTTGTTTGACAATAAAGATTGACAAACTGTAGTCGAGTTTGAATTATCATCGATCCGATCTCGAATAAATTGCGAGTAGCTAGACAAACTCATTTACACTTAAGGTCTGTTTGGTATCAATTCTAAATGAAAAATGAATTCAATTTCTAAGGATATTTCTTAGAAATTGAATTCATTTTTCATTTGAAATTGATGCCAAAGAGAGAGTTAATCCCACATTGTAAAATAATTACACTATCAACGTATATATAAGCACTGAACTTATATGTCACAACCGTCAAGTCAAGTAGCGCTGACTTTGTAACCAAGCGGGACATGAAGTGCTGGAACTTACAAGTTTGGCACGACCCTTCACCCTGTGTTGAAGGGATGAACCTCAACCTCCATGGTTGTGTAGCAATTCCAAAGTGCAGTTCTTCAAGTGCCATCCAGATTTCTGGAAAAAACCCAACCGACATGGCTGGGTAGCTTAAAAAAAAAGCCTTTTTAGTACACATTAGATCAATGGCGTTGGGCCGGGCGGCCACGGCCTCCCCTGAACTTTTATTATTTTTTCCTTACTAGGGGTATTTTAGTAATTTTATAATTATAGAATTAGATAAACATTAATCCTTTACCGTGCGTGCATCTTCCCACATTTAATTACAGATAATAATATGTGTTGTTTTTTTTTTTTAGAATCCAACAAATTTCATTCAAATAGCATGTAAGTCATGCAGAAACAGATGTCTTACAAACGGCGGAACTTCCTGGTTCCAAAAGCTAAATCCCTCACACAGACCGTACTGAGCTAGACCATGTGCTAGCTGGTTTGAGGATCTAGGGGAATAACACACAGACCAATCATCAAAGGAAGCAACATTTGAAAGAAAGTCCAGGCAAAAACATCTAGCCCTATTATTAGGGAAATCATGAGATTGTAGACTAGATGCTAGGTTCTGGCAATCGGTTTCCCAAACAAAAGAAGAGACAGACTGTTGCTGCAGAATTTTCAGTGCAAAGAGTCCAGCTTGTAGTTCTGCTTCTAGGACAGAAAATTGTCCATAAACATGAGAAGTGCAGCAGAAAGCAACCTGGCCTGTAGAGTTACGAACAACCATTCCCAAGCCAATGCAATTGAGAGACCATGCAGCATCTGTATTGACTTTCAATTGCTCACGTGGTGGTGGCTGCCATTTGACACTGCAATTGCGTTGAGCGCTTGATGGTGAACGTGACAATAAATGGTCAGAATTCTCCTGCTGGTAGTCTTGCAATAAATAGCTCGCTCGTTGCAATATAGAGGCTGGGGCGAAAGGCGTGGTGTTGAACACTTCATTGTTCCTCGCTTGCCAAATAGCCCAGAGAACAGTGATGATCATCTCTATGTCCATGGGCCAAAATTGATCAGTGAGTTCGGTAAACCAATCGAAACTGGAAGCTGCGGATGACAAAGGGAGTGAGAGGTGACACTGATTCCAGACTTCTTGGGTAACCGAACAGTCCCTGAAGAGGTGTAGAATGGATTCTGGTTGTTGAAGGCATAAGGGGCAATCAGATAGGACATCTATATGCCTGGATTGGAGAAGGAGTCGAGTGGGGAGGGTACCCTGAAGAAATTGCCAACAGAAATGGCGAATCCGAGGGGGGATACCAAGTGACCAAATGAAGTTCCAAATAGGAGCTGTAGCATGTGGTTGATGTCGTTGGGCCATTGTCCAATGATATCCACTTCTGACTGTAAAATTACCGCTAGGAGTGTGGGGCCAAGTAAAGAAATCTGAGACCATGCTTTGACTTAGTGGTATGGACAAGATAGCTTGGGATTCCAGAGGGGAAAAATTTGACATAATTTGATCCCGATGCCATGCCCGGGCCTCGCTATCGAGAAGTACTTGAATTTTGGTGGCGGTTGAGATGCTGGGATTGGCTGAGCTGATCGGAGTAAAAGGATTCCCCGGTAGCCATTTATCCCCAATTATACGGGCTGTTTGTCCATCACCGATAATCCAACCACCCCCTGCTGATAGAAGCTCCCTGCCATGCATGATGCTCTTCCAAACATAGCTTGAATTATATTCGGAGGAAGCATGCATAAAATGGTGGCGTGGGTGATATCTGGCCTTGAAGGTGCGGGCCACCAAAGAGTCAGGTTCGTGGATGAGGCGCCACGCTTGTTTTGCCAGCATTGCTTGATTGAAAGCTGCAATTTGCCGGAAGCCCAGCCCTCCTACTTTTTTTGTTCGGCATACTTTGTCCCATGAGACCCAGTGTATTCCTCTTTTATCGGAAGAGTGACTCCACCAGAATTTCCTTGTGGCACGGTCAAGCTCCTCACAAATTGAGGACGGGAGTTGGAAACAACTCATAAAGTATGTGGGGATACTTTGAACAACAGACTTGATCAAGACTTCCTTTCCTGCCTTTGATAAAATAGTTTCCTTCCAGCCACTCATCTTCTTGTAAACACGATCGCATACAGTGGAAAAAATTGCTTTCTTAGACCTTCCAAGTATGGTAGGCAACCCAAGGTACTTCTGAAATCTGTCCACAGCCTTAAGCCCAATCCTTCGTTGGATATGAATAACTGCATTTTCATCCATGTTTCGGCTAGTGATGAATTCAGATTTGTCGAAGTTGATGCGTTGACCAGATGCTTGCTCGTAAGACCTGAGAATGGACACAATGGCATCGATTTCTCGATCGTTAGCTCGAACAAATATTACACTGTCATCAGCAAAGAAAAGGTGGCTAACAGGATCAGCTCCACGGCAGATTCTAGCTCCATGAATCATGTCCCTCCATTCTGCCTCCTGGAGAAGAGCGGAGAATCCTTCTGCACATAATAAAAATAGATAAGGGGAAAGAGGGTCCCCTTGCCGAAGGCCACGCGTCGGCGTAATACAGGATGTGGGTCTACCATTGACTAGAATGGAATATGAAATAGAAGTAACACATTTCATTATCATGGTAACCCATCGTGTGTCAAAGCCTAACTGGAGCATAATATTCTCGAGGAAATCCCATTCAACCCTATCATAGGCCTTGCTCATATCTAGTTTTAAGGCTAGCACTCCTTTTTTTCCTTCTCTTTTCTTTCTCATGTAATGGAATATCTCAAAGGCTAAAAGAGCATTATCAGTAATCATTCTACCCGAAACAAAAGCACTTTGAGAGGGACTAATAATGGAAGGGAGGATGGGCTTAAGACGATTAGCAAGGACCTTGGAGATAATTTTATACACAACATTGCAAAGACTAATTGGACGAAAATCTTTAGGACTAACAGGAGATCTGATTTTTGGAATAAGAACAATAAAAGTCGAGTTGAAAGAAGATAAAGACGAATGACCATTTAGACAAGACAAAAGAAAAAACGAAATGTCGGTACCTAGAATATCCCAATGATGTTGGAAGAAGATTGCAGGTAGACCGTTAGGACCCGGAGCCTTTAGAGGGTGCATTTGATCTAGAGCCTTGTACATTTCCTTGCGGGTGAAAGGTTTCAGCAGCTGTTCATTCTGGATGGTGGAAACTTTGGAGGACACGCAACTCAATACCGGCAGCAGATTTCGTTCCCCATCCGATGAAAACAGATCAAAGAAATATTGGTTAAGAATAGAACCCATTTCGGAGGGGGTGGTGCACCATTCACCAGCGTTATTGAAGAGGCCCTTAAGGAAGTTTCGCTTTTTGCACTGGGATGCTTTTCCGTGGAAGAATCCGGTATTTTTATCACCCTCCTTAAGCCAAATAGCCCGTGCTCGTTGAGACCACATAGCCTCTTCCCGCTTCAGAATTTCGTCAAGTTGGCTTTGTAGCTCATGGATGTGGTTGACAACCTCCAGTGACTGGTGCCGCTTCTGGAGAGCAAGGAGTTGGTCCTTAAGGATGCTTTTTTGCTGATTAACAGAGCCAAAGTTTTCTTTCTGCCAGGTAACAAAACGCTCTGCACAGAACTCAAGTCTTGATTTTAAGGCCTCCGCGTTGGGTACATGATGAGAAAGGTCCCATGCAGTAGTGACTTCATCCTGAAAAGAAGCATCCCGCAGCCACATAGATTCAAAACGGAATGGTCGGCCTTGTGCCACAGAGCTATGGAGAGCCGAGTCAGTGCGTAGAAGCAATGGTGAGTGGTCAGACCCGTGCCGGACGAGATGAATAACTCGGGCGTGAGGGAATAGATCACTCCAATTGGCAGTTGCTACTCCTCTGTCTAGTCGTTCCCTTATCGCGCCTGCATCACTCTGCCCATTCCACCAAGTAAAAGGTTCACCCACATAACCAAGGTCAATTAAATTGCAGTCCGATAGAACATCCCGGAATCGGTTCATAGCTTGATAGTCCCTTAATCTGCCACCATCCTTCTCGGACGTATATAGAATTTCATTAAAATCTCCCATGGCGAGCCATGGAAGGTAGTGAGAGGAGGAAAGGTTGCGCAGCAGATCCCAACTCAGTGTTTTTCGGGCTTCCTCCGGCCAACCATAGAAACCAGTAAACCGCCATTTTGATGCCATGGATGAATCAGTGATTAATACGTCAAAGTGATGGAGGGACATGGTTGACAAAGAGACATCCATAGAATCCGACCATAGTAATGCTAAACCACCACTTCTATTAGAACCCAGGCCTTCACAATCAACTCCCAGTAAATTGGAATACCCCAAACGTGTATTAAGTCTTCGTAATTCAAACATTTTTAATTTTGTTTCTGAAAGGAAAACAAGAGAGGGACGCTCAAACTGAAGTAGTTCGAGCAGTGACCGAACCGCCGAGGAATTCCCAAGCCCACGGCAGTTCCAAGCTAGTAGTCTCATTGCGTAAGGCGGGGCTGCCAATCAGCCTCCGCCAACTCCGCCGAGTGTGTTTTGAAAGAGCCGTCAGTCGAACTTTCCTTTTCGCGCTTCAGAATCGGGTCTAAATCCATTGAAACTACTTCAACATCCACCAAATCCATGCTTCTCTTACTGCCCAGGTTGGGTTTAGCAGTGGTCAGAGCAGTCGGCTTAGTGCGGGACATGCATTTCCAAGTCTTTTTGGGAATGGTATGTGGTATAGTGGGTGATAGGGGTAGGGTAGGAGGAGGAGGGTCAACTGTGGGGTGGAGGGGGGGTTGGAATGTGTAGGGAGTAGGAGTTAGGGGAATTAAGATATGAGGTGAAGGCATCTTACGGGATTGTTTTTTCTTCCTCTTTGGAGCTGTGTGCAATGTGGCGAGACCCGGGATCAAGTCGGGGAGAGGAAAAGGATGGGGCGAAGGATAAATGGGTTCAGGGGGGAGTGAGAGGTGATAGACCTAGTGTACTTACCTGAAGAAGGTGGGGGGATAGGAGGTTGGGAAGGGGCATTAGTCTTGGGGAGGGGTGGGGAAAGGGTGAGAGGTTCGGGCATCAGGGTTGAGGGAACCGAGAGCAAGGTTTGGGGGAGGCAGATGGTGGATGAGGAGGAGATCACCGGGGTAATAACGACAGAAGTTTTACATTGTGTAGTTGGAGGGGTGGTAATTGCTGTATGTATAGCATGGACAGGGGGAGGAGAAGTAGGGTGAAAGCTGGTGGGGATGGTGGTGGAGGCCGTGGACAGGTCCCCGGGTGGAAGGTTTTGGTAGGAGAGAGGGCTGGAAGGAGGTGGGATGTGTGTTGGTGTAGGAGAGGGGGGAGCAGGGGTGGTGTTCAGATGATCCAAATTTAGAGCTCTGGCCACTAGCTTAATCAAAGTATCTGTGGATACTGGGGGTAATTGGGCAGGGCCAAGGTTTAGGGAAGGGGCCGCTGTAGTTGTGGTCGAATGGGTGCGTGGTAGTCTTTTTTGGGGACTGACTTTGTGAACTTGGGAATAAAAGGCCTTAGAAGGAGAGGCTCGGAGACCGTCACCGAAGGGGTATTCTTTTTCGTCCTCTGAGTCAGAGTCAGACCAGGCAGAGCATTCTCGGATAAGATGGCCGATAAGTCCGCATCCATAGCAGTAATTAGGCAGGTTCTCATATTTAACCGAGAATACCAGATTATTAGATTGGCTACTTCGACTCGTGATTTCCTTCTTCAAAGGCAGATCGATGTTTAGAGCGACCCAGACTCGGACGTACTGACCCCATCCCAGTGCACCTCGTTCATCAAAGCCGCAGAAAGTACCCAATCGACCGGCAATAAGCATTAGATGACGGTCAGTGCGATAGCTCATAGGAATATGGAATATCTTGACCCAAAAAGAACAAGAGTTGATGTGCACCGAAGAGAAGTGCTCATCACCAGTCACCTGCTTGAGGAGTATTAACCTCTTGTCAAAGGTCCAGGGTTCTCCCTTGAGGACAGAGTGGAGATCTCGCTTAGCAGAGAACTGAATCAGGAATAGTGACCGTTCGAGTTGAGTGATCTCCATCCCTTTCGTTGGGTTCCACAGACCTCTGAGCATGTTGGTGAAAGCTTTAGGGTTAAGGTGTTTGGTGCCCAAAACCTTCGCCAGGAGAAAAAATCTCGGCTCCACCACCTCTGAATCAAGGTCCTCGAGGAAAAGCACATCGGCATTGGGATCAACATTCTCCTGGTTTGCTCCCTTCTCGAGCCGGCTAGAGGACGTCGACGCCGCCATAAACTTTGGAGTCAATCCACACCAGTGAAGATGGAACCACAGGGACTCTAGATCAAATACACCGACGAAGCACAACCGTAGCCCAATCAGAGTACCTGCAACCTGCGAGACCAAATACCAAGGGGAAGATGTGAGAGGGGGGGGGGGGGGGGGGAAGAACAGCAACCCGGGGATAAGAACAACACAAGAGAAAGCAAGGTTAGAAGGGGGATCTAGAGCAGATGACTGGAAGGATAGAAATCAACTAAGGAGAAGAGACCAGAAAACCATTATAAAAATGGACCAAGACTCATAAAACATGAGAAAAGAAACTCAGAGATCACTCCGTGCGTGCATCTTCCCACATTTAATTACAGATAATAATATGTGTTGTTAGTTGCGGGCCCACAAAGAAAAATTGAAATTTCATTTCATTCCTATTAAAAAGGAGAAAAGAAAGAGGGTGGGAAGAGTTGTTCTAAAAATTACAACACTTTGATTTTCCATTAAAAGAACAAAAATTACAAACCTTTCTACACTACACCATTCACCCTTGGACAGGAAAAAAAAAAAAACTTCTACACCTGGTGCACTGGCGGCCCTTCTCTTCTCCAATTCTTTATTTGTTTCATCAATTCAATTTGAAAGGAAGGACAATGAAGAAACAAATAAGGATTTTTTCTATTTTATTCCAAAAATCATTATTTTATTCTACTGGTCACATAAAAATAATAAAAAAATCTATTTTAAAGATTATTGTTATTACATATTTGTCTCTCTATCCATATTATGTTACTGACATTTATGTTCTTTTTTAATAATTAGACAGGAAATTTGGATTAGAGACTATAATGATGAGTCAAATTAAATTAATAGATTAATTATTTAATTTTAAAATTTCTATTTTACATATTGACAAATTTGAGAGATTTGATTTATTCTTCAATAGAAAAACAAACCAACAAAAGGAAGATGTACAATCTCCAATGCGAATGCCGAATTTTCAAAGTATACAAGTTAGCTCCTTTTAACAACAATAATACAGAAATTCTTCCGATAATGAATAATTTTCTACACCTCTAATCGAAAATTTTGAACTTGATCATCTTTTGAAAGTTCAAAAAGTTGATACATTCTGTATTTTGTGAGTATCCAATTGACCAATAAGATGAAATTCGTCGTCCATATATTAAAATTTATCGATATCGTATTATCTAAAACTAAATGTATCTCATACTTCGGCCCCCGGCCCCCCTTGAAAATTTAGCCTAGCTCCGCCACTGCATTAGATACTATGAAACTCTTCATGTAATAACAATGTTGCTACCTTAAATTCTTTTCACATACCCTAAACTTTTCTTTTGTTGTCGTAATAAACCTCAACCTCCATGGTTGTGTAGCAATTCCAAAATGCAGTTCTTCAAGTGCCATCCAGATTTCTGGAAAAAACCCAACCGACATGGCTGGGTAGCTTAAAAAAAAAGCCTTTTTAGTATACATTAGTACTATGAAACTCTTCATGTAATAACAATGTTGCTACCTTAAATTCTTTTCACATACCCAAAACTTTTCTTTTTTCTTTTCTTTTGTTGTCGTAATAAAATCTCCAGATTGGAAGTCTAAGCCGAAGCTTGTTCAACCCGGACCGGAGGTTAACCTGAGTATCGGATCATGATTTCCCACTCTAACTATGGTCGAACACGGATGAATTCGGTTCAACCAGCCAATTTACAAAGGAAGTATTACCCCGGATAAGTCTTTGAATGACTATTACTGAGTTCAACCAGCCGGGCCGGTTCAGATTTGAAAACACAAACACATTCAAACTGAGAAAGGAAACACAATATCTCTTGAGCTAAAACTACACTAAAAGAAAAGCTTCGTCCTCCTCCTTCCCGCCCGGTTGGAATAATGGGACGGTCGAAAGCGGGGATAGGAATCTCGTTGGGCTTAGCTCTTTTGGTTTCGAGCTGGGTGGAAAATATTATGGAAAAGAAAGACTCCACCGAGAGAGAAGACCGAAGAAAGTTCATCACCACTACGGTGAAAGTGAAGCCCTTAGATCTCTTTCTCAACCTGCTAGCTCTCCCGAACAAGAAAACTCGTTGATGCGCTAGGGTGTTGTTCTTTTAGATTAGGATTCTCAATGTAACAAAAAAAACTAATCCTCCCCCTTTGGAACAAGAACAAGTTAATTAACCCTAGCATCAAAAAAAAAGTTAATTAACCCGGATATCAGGTTAATCTCACAGAATACTACACGACAAAAAGAAAACAAGAATTGGAAACAACAGCCAAGTATATTCCATAGTGTCCCCTACTAAGAGACAAAGATAAACAAATTGGTGAATCCTAAAAATGCAGGTGTGGAAAGAAAAAATAACACATACTAATTAACAGCTATTGCAAGAAAATATCAGGCAAACATATACAACAGATTGTGGATATTATCAAGTGCCTTTAAAAGGGAATAAAGAATCCTAGGTCAAAAACAGCATGGCCAGTCTTTCTTGTAGACTTCGTTTTACCTGCTTTCACATCTACATGTCTGTCTGTCTTAGGTCCTGACGAGGTTTTTGACAGGAAGTTTAGGCTCAAAGGGAATTTCTTGTGCCTCCAAAGTCTATTCCAAGACAAAAGGAAGCTAATCAGTAGATGGTCTCTGGACTTCCTAGCTCCTTTATATCATGAAGCAAAAGACTTGAATTTGCATACCCACATCTCCATTTCCTCAAATCAGCTTGTGGGTGGGGAATTAAAACGAATTTCGAGCATGGCAGACAGTACTCGAGCTGTCTTCTCCGCCCTTGACAATGCCAAGACCCAACTCTACCATTTCAAGGCAATTGTTATTGCTGGAATGGGGTTCTTCACTGATGCTTATGACCTTTTCTGCATAAATGCTGTGGCAAAGCTTATAGGCCGCCTGTACTTCTTCGATCCGACCTTGGACTCCCCGAAGAAGCTTCCAACAAACATCAACAATGCAATCACTGGAGTTGCCTTGTGTGGCACTCTAGCAGGGCAACTCTTCTTTGGCTGGCTTGGTGATAAACTTGGCAGGAAAAAAGTTTATGGCCTCACTCTAGTTACCATGGTTGGCTGTGCATTAGCTTCTGGACTTTCATTTGGCTCCACCGCGCATGGTGTGGTCGGTACTCTCTGCTTCTTCCGTTTCTGGCTTGGTTTCGGGATTGGAGGAGACTATCCACTCTCTGCTGTAATCATGTCAGAATATGCCAGCCAAAAGACCAGAGGAGCTTTCATTGCAGCTGTCTTTGCAATGCAAGGAGTAGGAATCTTGTTTGCCGGGGCAGTGGCTCTAATCGTCTCCAAGATATTCATGGATACTTACCAAGCTCCTCCATACTCAGAAGACAGGATTCTATCAGCTCAGCTAGAAGGAGACTGGGTCTGGCGGATAGTGCTCATGTTTGGTGCCATCCCTGCAGCTTTAACCTTCTATTGGAGGATGAAAATGCCGGAAACGGCTAGGTACACTGCCTTAGTTGAAGGGAACCACCAGAAGGCGGCCTCCGATATGGCCAAAGTTCTTGAGAGGGACATTGTTGTGGAAAAAGCAAGTTCCACAGCTCCTGTGAAACCAGAGTCTTCATATGGATTCTGGTCTTCAGAATTTCTAAGGAGGCATGGCCTTAATCTCCTTGGCACAACTAGCACCTGGTTCCTGTTGGATATCGCCTTCTATAGTCTTAATCTAACCCAGAAAGATGTCTACCCAGTGGCTGGACTGATAAACAAGGCTTCTACAATGAATGCAATAGAGGAAGTGTATCATCTAGCCAAATCAATGGCATTGATAGCACTTGTTGCAATTGTTCCTGGATACTGGTGTACGGTTTTCCTGATTGACAAGATTGGCAGGTTCATTATCCAAATCGGTGGATTCCTGATGATGTCCATCTGCATGGCAATTCTTGGATTTCAGTATGGGAATCTCAGAGGAGAGAAATGCCCCAAAGGTTCTCACAAAAAGACAGATTACTGTGGTGGTAACCCTGCAATGTTCACTGTTCTCTTTGGTCTTACCTTCTTCTTTGCCAACTTTGGACCCAACAGCACAACCTTCATAGTCCCGGCCGAGATCTTCCCGGCAAGGTTTCGGTCTACATGCCATGGTATCTCAGCAGCAGCAGGAAAAGCAGGTGCAATAATAGGAGCATTTGTGGTGCAGGCATACACAGTGAAAGGAAACTCAAATGACATCAGGAAAGCAATAATAGGACTCTCTGTGGTGAATTTGATTGGTTTTTTCTTCTCATTCTTGGTGCCGGAAACTAAAGGCAAGTCGCTTGAGGAAATATCCGGCGAAGACAAGCAGCTTGGCAACAATGAAGATGCAAATGGTAGACATGAAGGGAATATTGATATGGTTCCAGGACATGAAATGGCCTAGTTTCTTATGCATTGATCCCCTTGGTTAAGGATGGAGACATACCTTAAGCCACGAGGAGATATTAGTCCGGTATTCAGCTGGGATGATCTAGTATTAAAAAAAAGTGGTATTGCTCTATAAAAATAAAGCACATTGTTTCTTTTGGAAGTGCAAGAGCGTAACTAGACTATGTGCTGCTGCTCTTCTTTAGGTGTGGACAAGCATTTACCAAAATAAATAAAAGAAAGATTAACTTAATCTGCACCTTCTGTGAAGGGTGTATACATTAAGAAGGGGAACGAGACATGTTTCATAATAATTGTACCTATAATTTTCTTAAGAGCAAAACAACAATCATAATCCCAGAAGGAAGAGAACAAGCAAGATATGATTTGATCATATCTTGCTTGTTCTCTTCCTACAGGTTTTGGAGTTTCCAACTACTATAGTCCCCACATCGCAAGGGTAACGCATCAAGCCATGGAAATAGATTAATCCGATCAGTCTTGTTGAGATATTCTTCTAGTATAAAAAAAAAACTACTATGTCTGCTGGAACTCTCTAAGTTTTTTTTTCTTTATACTAGAATAGAACTCTCTAAGGTGTATACCCAATTTAGCCAAACTAGAGTTGGAAGCTTGCTTGTCTTGTTTTTGACAGTATAATAAACTCAAGCTATAAACTTGGGAATTTTTTTAATTAAGTAGTTGCTGTACCAGGGAATTTGTCTCCTGTAATAACTGATTTCCTCTAATTAGTTGCTGATAGACATGCAGAAGATTTATTGAACTGTAGGTGGCTCAAATATAGGTGTGAGAATGTTGTCTCTTAGGGTTTTTGACATAAAGTACCTAAGTTATTAGGTTCCGTACCTGAACTTTTTATTTTGTTCAATCATATACCGGGCACTTTTAAATTATGTTCAATTATATACCCTGACTTTTTTTATACTAGAAGAGTATCCTGTCGACACGAGACTAATCTCTCCCGAGTTTCAATCGGCAACTGTTAAGGTGGGCACCCTACCTGTGGATGCTCCATTCACATCACCAGGACTTGAATCCATGTTGATGCTTAAGGAAACCCAACCCTTCTCCACTGGGACCAACACAACCCAACACAAGGTGGGCACAGTAATAACTTAATTACTAAATATGTCAACAAACCTTTTCTACAAACTTAATAACTTGTGCTATGCACTAAGTATAAATGTATCCCCAATCCTAATTACATATTAATAATACGTATCTTATCATTCTCAACCTATGGTGGGCTCAGTTGAGTCAGGGATCAAGTTGAGTCTTGTGAATAGAAAAGACTAATATTAGAAAAGGTTTACGAGCCAATTAGACTCAAGATAGACTAAATCAGTGGCTAAAACAAATATAGAAGCTGTCATAGCCTCAGCATTGTAGAAGTCTAGAAGAACATCCCATATTGTCTCCGCTGAGGTTGAAAAGAGAGCATATGCTGTAATAATATCCATAACTTGGGGAAAATCCAAGACAAGAGATAGACAAAACAGTGCAAGAAGATGTTTATTAAATGAAAGATTTTATTTTTGGGTTAAACTCTTTTATAATGTGAAATGAAGCTTAATATTTGATGTTCTTTGGAAATGGAACAGCTCATGATTGGAGAACCGAAGAGCCACTAAGAGTAAACAAAGAAAAATCCAACAAAGGCCACCAAAATGCAGCACACTAGAGTATAGATAATCAATAAACAAAATGACAAATACAGTTGTGACTTGTGAGATGATCAGCATCAGCTAAGGCAACTTTTTGTTCAATATCAATCATCATTCAATTCCCTTTGGTCTTCACGAACATTTTGAACAAATCGTTGTCTTCAATGGGAATTTCTTGTATTAAAATGCCACCTTCATTCTTTAGATGCTCAATATTCTCTTCTATATTATTACACATTGTCCCCATTCCATGCAACACAACACACCTTCCATACCTCAAGAGTCACAATCCTAGCTACACATCTCGGATTCCGGCATGGCAGACGGCACCCAAGCCATCTTCTCGGCTCTTGACAATGCTAAGACACAGTTCTACCATTTCA
>JAKUCV010002033.1:7100-31480 GCA_028386065.3 Turnera subulata | reverse complement strand
ATTTGTGGATAAAGATAATGTACAGTAGAAGTTAGGCTACTGTGTGCTGATGACCGGTTGTTTCGAGCGGGAAGTGATACCCCTCGGGTTTGCTTGCGGATTGGCAAGTGTTATGCAGATTTGCATGTGGGTCTGTGATGACCGGTTTCTACCTCCCTCCTTCTACCTCTCCCTTTCTACCTCCCTCTTTCTCTCTGTCGCTCTCTCTCTCTCTATGGTTATGTTGGGCTTCGTGCCTGGTTGTATTTGGGCTTAGGCCTGGTTGTCTCATGAGACGGGACCGAGCTCGACGCACACAGTAGGGGCCCTGATTAATAAATCATAATAAGAAAACTTAACACACAACAAATGGAGAATAATGAACTGTTTGTTTGATTGTGTTGGCATGTTAGTACTGATTGTTGTATGTTTGCATGCTAGTCTGTTGCTCTTCTTTCCTTTCGGACCTGATCTGCACACTCTCATAATTAGATATATATTGATCACTGAGTAGGCGACTCACATAATCGCCAACGTTTTTTTTCAGACTTTAGATAGCGTGCAGTCACTTTCTTCTTTTCCCGGAGTACGGACGTGGACATCCCAGCAGGTAGCCGTGCTTGTTCTCCCGGTTGGATCCATAGTGTCGGCATGCATACTGTTTTGCTTCTCATATTTTTATTCCATTTATTTCTTCCGCTGCAATGGATTTTTATTGAGATGTCTATTGATTTTGGATTACATTATCGGCGGGTTGCCGGGTTTATGTTTTGATGATGTTTCGGCAGGATGTCGGGTTGCTTTGTGGCTTGATAAGCCGGATTATTATGTTCTTCTTGACATCTCGTTTTATTGAGAATTTTGGATATTGTTTATATTGGTTTTCGTGTCCCGGGTTACAGGGGTATTTTGGGAATTTCCTTTGTTTAAGTATTTTATTGTTAAATTGGGACACGGGTGTTTCAGATTGGTTGTCCAGACACCAGGCAATAGTTGATTGTCGGGCCAGGGAAGTGTCCTTGTCTTCTCTGTTGGGGCCTAGATTGGTGTTCGTTGGAGAACGAAGAGCCTTTTCGGCGTGTTGTATCTCGGCCATCCAAGCTTTCAAGATGATCCGAGAGGGTTGTGATGCTTTTCTAGCTCATGTGGTCGATTCTTCGGTTCCAGTACCTGGAGTGGAGGATATTCCAATTGTTCGGGAGTTTCCTGATGTCTTTCCTGATGATCTACCTGGGTTGCCTCCGGAGCGGGAGGTGGAGTATACAGTTGACCTAGTACCGGGAGTTGCACCTATTTCTATACCACCCTACAGAATGGCTCCGACAGAACTTCAAGAGTTGAAGAAACAACTGGAAGAGTTATTGGATAAGGGTTTTATTAGACCGAGCATCTCACCATGGGGTGCCCCGGTCTTGTTTGTGAAGAAGAAGGATGGTAGTATGCGGATGTGTGTGGACTATAGGCAGTTGAACAAGGTGACTGTGAAGAATAAGAATCCTTTGCTTAGGATTAATGACTTGTTCGATCAGTTGCAGGGTGCATCCGTATTCTCGAAGATTGACTTGCGATCTGGTTACCATCAGGTTCGAATTGTAGAGCAAGACATACCAAAGATTGTGTTCCGCACTCGGTATGGTCATTATGAGTTTGTGGTTGTTCCGTTTCGGCTGACAAATGCACAGGCAGTGTTCATGTGTATGTTGCAGCAGGTCTTCCATGAATTTCTGGACCGGTTTGGGGTAGTGTTCATCGCGGATATCCTGGTCTACTCGAGTAGTAAGGCCGAACATGAGGACCACTTGAGACAGGTTTTGCAGAGGTTGAGAGAAGAGCAGCTCTATGCCAAGCTCAGCAAGTGTGAGTTTTGGTTGGATGAGGTCGCACTTCTTGGGCATATTGTGTCCGTTGAGGGCATTAAGGTGGATCCGGCCAAGATTAAGGCAGTCATGGATTGGGAGCCACCGAAGAATGTACCTGAGATACGGAGTTTTCTTGGACTTGCTGGTTATTACCGTAGGTTCATTAAGGGTTTTTCCTTAATAGCGGGTCCCATGACTAAGCTGTTGAGGAAAGACTGTACTTTTGTTTGGGATGACCATTTTTCAGAAAAATTTTGAGGAGTTGAAGAGTTGGTTGACTTCTGCACCGGTTTTGACTATTTCGAGGCCCGGAGTGGAGTACACGGTGTTCAGTGATGCTTCTGGTTTGGGCCTGGGATGTGTTTTAAGGCAGCTGAGAACTCATGAGAGGAACTATCCGACCCATGATCTGGAGTTAGCTGCTGTGGTCTTTGCTTTGAAAATCTGGAGACACCATCTGTACGGTGAGAAATGTCGGATTTTCACGGATCACAAGAGTTTGAAGTACATCATGACCCAAAGGGAGCTTAATATGAGGCAGAGGCGCTGGATTAAGCTTCTGAAGGATTATGATTGTACTATTGAGTACAATCCAGGCAAGGCCAATGTTGTTGTAGATGTAATGAGCCAGAAGAGAGTGTCTTCTGCGGATGAGGACTCAGTTTCTTATGCATTGCCTTCCCTAGTGGAGCTGAGGTCGTTGGATGCACAGTTGGAGGTGGATGTTACTGGGGCGCTGCTTGTCAGTTTGAGTATCCGGCCGATCTTGTAGGATAAGATCATGGAGTTGCAGTACGGTGATTCTCATCTAGCGGAGTTGCGGGATAAGGCTCTCGGTAGAGAGAGTTCTAGTTTCTACGTCTGAGAGGATGGTGCTTTGATGACCGGTGATCGGTTGTGTGTTTTGGATGTCGATGATTTGAGGAGATGGATCATGGATGAAGCGCATAATGCGCCATATGCTATGCATCCTGGTAGCACCAAGATGTACCAGAACTTGAAGAGTCATTATTGGTGGCCCGGGATGAAGAAGGATGTTGCGGAGTTTTTGGCTCGTTGTATGACTTGTCAGCAGGTGAAAGCCGAGCATCAGGCTCCTGCCGGCAAGTTGAGATCTTTGACTATTCCGCAGTGGAAGTGGGAGCATATCACTATGGACTTTGTGATCGGGTTACCGAGGACCCAGGGTCTACATGATGCCATCTGGGTCATTGTTGACAGGTTTCCTACCGATTCAGCAGACGGATACAATGGATAAGCTGGCGAGGTTATATGTTTCGGGTATTGTCCGTCTACATGGAGTTCCACTATCCATTGTGTCGGACAGGGATCCGAGGTTTACTTCCCATTTCTGGAAGAGCCTACAGTCAGCTTTGGGTACTAAGCTGAATTTCAGTACTGCATTCCATCCGCAGGCCGATGGGTAGTCAGAGAGGACTATACAGACGCTGGAGGATATGCTTAGTGCATGTGTGCTCAACTTCAGTGGTTCTTGGGATGAGACTTTACCGTTAGTTGAGTTTGTCTATAACAACGGGTATCACTCCAGTATTGGTATGACGCCTTATGAGGCTTTGTATGGGCGGAAGTGTCATAGTCCGATCTGTTGGGATGAGGAAGGTCTGAGATAGGTGATTGGTCCGGACCTAGATCAGGAGACTCTTGATCAGATCGAGGTGGTTAAGCAGTGCATGAGAGCTGCTCAAGACAGGCAAAAGAGTTTTGCCGATAAGCATCGTCGGGAGATGGAGTACAGTGTAGGTGACAAAGTTTTCCTCCGTGTTGCTCCATGGAGAGGTGTTATCCGGTTTGGGAGGAAGGGCAAGTTGAGCCCTCGTTATATTGGTCCTTATGATATCATGGAGCGGGTTGGTCCGCTGGCCTACAGGTTTGCTTTACCGGAGGAGCTGTCGCGCATACATGATGTATTCCATGTTTCGATGCTGAGGCGTTATCGGTCTGATCCTAGTCATGTTGTATCCCCGACAGAGGTGGAGGTTTCTGAGGATTTGACCTATGTTGAGGAGCCGGTGGAGATTTTGGCTCAGGAGGTGCGGCAGTTGAGGAGTCGTACCATTCCTATGGTTCTGGTTAGATGGAGCCGTCATTCCCCGAATGAGGCTACTTGGGAGGTTGAGTCCCATATGCGGGAACAGTACCCCCATTTGTTTTGATGTTTTTGCCTTGTAAATTTCGAGGACGAAATTTTAATAAGAGGGGTGGAACTGTAACACCCCGATTTTTCGTATTTTAATTTACGGAAATTTTCAGAATTTTATTCCAATTTTACACTTGAGGTATTTTCGAGTTTTAGTCGTGGAAATAAATTATTTTTCCTTAGAAAAGTCAATTTTAAGTTGGTATTGTTCTTTGTTCGGGTTTCGTGGAAAACGAATTCGAGATCGGGGTGAAACGCGAAGCTTATTGTTGTTTCAATCGAAACTACGTCATATTGGGAAAAAAAAAACAAACAAACGGGTCAACAGGGCGGGTTGACCGCGCCCAGCCGAACGACCCACGCCCGGCCGTGGTGGTTTGGAGCCGGGAGTGCGTGGGTGTTTGTCTCGGTCGGCAGTAGCTGTGTAGAGCCGGTGGTGGCGAGTCCTTTCCGGGCAGGGAGGTTGCAGGCTCGAATCTTGGTTGTGTTGGATAGTGGGCACTCGATTTTCAGGTAAGGATCCATTCTGTGATTTTTGTTTTAATTCATTTTTATGGATCCGTAGGAGTTTGTGTTCAATTCGTCTTCGTTTGTTGTTGTTGGGTTGTTTGTGCCAGTTTGGGGGAAACCCGGCGAGACTCGGGAACTTTCCGGCGAGACTCGAGAACTTTACGGCGAGGCTTGGGAATTATCCGGCGAGGGATCGGGTTTCGTTTTGATAAGGCATAAAATTTCCAGCAAGACGGGTTGTTCCTTCGGCAAATCTTGGTATTGTTTCCGATGATGTTATGTACTTAATCTCTCATTCGTGGCATGTAATATTTAACGTGGGTATAATTGTTATATCGGGAATTACCAGGATTTAGTGGATACCGTGTGTGAGGGTGAGAGAGTGTGTGGCCAGAGGATTTACCGACACGGGTAGAACTATAGGACGGGAATAGACTTGGGCTCGGGAATGACTTTAGAACGGTGTTTAGGAAAAACCGGGCCCAGGCCCAACTAACTGACTTCAAAGACTTTGAGACTTTGATGGACCTTAAGATATGGGCTTGAGGCCCAATGACTTAATTGGTTAACCTTTGGACTTGGGTAACGGGCTTTAAGCCCAACTTCATAATGGGCTTCAGGCCCGGGATTCGGTTTTGGACTTAGATGGGCTCTAGGCCCGGGATTTCGTTAAGGACATAATGAATGGGCCTTAGGCCCGGGAAGTATTTATGGACTTAGTTAGGCTTAAGCCTGGAGCACCTTAGGTCCCGATCTCTTTGGAGTTACCCTTTTGGGCTTAGACCCTGGAATTACCTAACCGGGTTGATTGGGTCAAGTTTTATTCAGTTGAGCATATAAATAACATGCATGCACGGTTTATTGTAATTGTTTTGTAATTATTGTGTGTGCCGGTATTCAGGCACGGGTAATACCTCGGGAGCTGGTGTATCTGTCTTGGGGAAAGCTCCACAGAATAATCGATGTTGAGGTGACTTTATGAGTCTTTTTATGTTTGTATGCATGTGCTTGTTAGATTGGTCCGTTTGAGTTGCATGCCATGTTTGCTAACATGCTGTGATCCGCATTGTGTGCCTATGTGTTACTATTTGCTGGATGAGCATGACTTTTGGATTGTTGTGGAATATAACATGTGGAGTGATTTTGGGTGATTTGTGTGATGTACTGCGGGTTGGAGACCCGAATGCTTGATTGAGTTGATAATTCACACAACCCTGTTAAATCACAACTCTTGGCACACATGAACTCATAATTAATGAACAAGTGTAATGTACAGTAGAAGATAGGTTACTGTGTGCTGATGACCGGTTGGTTCGAGCGGGAAGTGATACCCCTCGGGTTTGCATGCGGGATAGCGTGGTATATGCGGTTTAGCATATGGGTCTATGATGACCGGTTCTACCTCCCTCCTTCTACCTCCCCCTTTTTACCTCTCTCTCTCTCTCTCTCTCTGGTTATGGTTGGGCTTCATGCCTGGTTATATTGGGCTTATGCCTGGTTGTTTCATGAGACAGGACCGAGCTCGACGCACACAGTAGGGGGCCCTGAATAATAAATATAATAATAAAACTTAACACACAAACAGATGTAAAACATAAACTGTTTGCTTGTATGTTGTTGGCATGTTAATACTGGTTATTTTATGTTTGCATACCTGTCTTGTTTCTCTACTTTCCTTTCGGACTTGCTTTGCACACCTACATAACTAGATTTATATTGCTCACTGAGTAGGCGACTCACATAATCGCCATCGTTGTTTTCCAGACTCTTAGTTAGCGTGCGTCTCTTTCTACCTTTCCAGAGTACGGATGTGGTTATCCCAGCAGGTAGCTGTGCTTCTTCTCCCGGTTGGATCCATAGAGCCGACTTGCATATCATTTTCTACTTTTGTTTTATTTTATCTTTATCTTCCGCTGCATTGGATTTTGTTGAGATGTCATTTTTGATTTTGATTATTTTATCGGCGGGTTACCGGGATTTGATACCTGATGATGTATCGGCTGGATGCCGGGTTGACTTATGGCTTGTTAAGCCGGTTTGTTTATTTTTGTTCTTTATGACATCTCGGATTATTATGATTTTTGGATAATGTTTTGGTATTGGATTTTGTGTCATAGGTTTCAGGGGCATTTTGGTAAAATTTTTGTGTTTAAGTATTTTATTGTAAAATTGGGACAGGGGTGTTTCACCTGGACTAGGTCCGGACCAACCACCTGTCTCAGACCTTCCTCATCCCAACAGATCGGACTACGGCACTTCCGGCCATACAAAGCCTCGTAAGGCGCCATGCCAATACTGGAATGGTAACCGTTGTTGTAGGCAAACTCCACCAACGACAACGGCTCGTCCCAAGATCTACTGAAATTGAGCACATAGGCTCGAAGCATGTCCTCCAGTGTCTGAATAGTCCTCTCCGACTGCCCATGGGTCTGCGGATGAAATGCAGTACTAAAATTCAACTTAGTACCCAAAGCTAACTGTAAGCTTTTCCAGAAGTGGGAAGTAAACCTCAGATCCCTGTCCGACACAATGGATAGTGGAACTTCATGTAGACGGACAATGCCGGAAAAATACAACCTCGCCAGCTTATCCATTTTATCCGTCTGCTGAATCGGAAGGAAAAGAGCTAACTTGGTCAACCTGTCAAGAATGACCCAGATGGTATCATGTCGACCCCGAGTCCTCAGTAACCCGATCACAAAGTCCATAGTGATATACTCCCACTTCCACTGCGGAATAGTCAAAGATCTCAACTTGCCGGCAGGAGCCTGATGCTCAGCTTTCACCTGCTGACAAGTTATACAACGAGCTACAAACTCTGCAACATCCTTCTTTATCCCGGGCCAACAATAATGACTCTTCAGGTTTTGGTACATTTTGGTGCTACCCGGATACATAGCATATGGCGCATTATGCGCTTCATCCATGATCCATCTTCTCATATCATTGACATCCGAAACACACAACCGATCACCGGTCATCAAAGCACCATCCTCCCGGACATAGAAACTAGAACTCTCTCCCCGGAGAGCCTTGTCTCGCAACTCTGCTAGATGAGTATCACCAAACTGCAACTCAATGATCTTATCCCGTAAGGTCGGCCGGATGCTCAAACTGGCTGGCAATGCTCCGGTGGAATCCACCTCCAACTGTGCATCCAACGACCTCAGCTCCACTAAGGAAGGCAAAGCATAAGAAATCGGGTCCTCATTCGCAGAAGCCATTCTCTTCCGGCTCAATGCATCTGCAACAACATTGGCCTTTCTCGGATGGTACTCGATAGTACAATCATAATCCTAAGTGTCAGCGTAACTAGTCCTCCTACTTTCTTGAGAATGGGGCAGTCTCAAAAGCTCAATCCAGTGTCTCTGCCTCATATTAAGCTCCCTTTGGGTCATAATGTACTTCAAACTATTGTGATTTGTGAAAATCCGACACTTCTCACCGTACAAATGGTGTCTCCAGATTTTCAAAGGAAATACCACAGCAGCTAACTCCAGATCTTGGGTCGGATAGTTTTTCTGATGAGTTCTCAACTGCCTGGAGGCATAAGCAATCACCCGACCTTCCTGCATCAAAACACATCCCAAGCCCAAACTTGAAGCATCACTGAACACCATGTACTCCGCTCCGGGTCTCAGAACAGTCAAAACTAGTGCAGAAGTCAACCGACTCTTCAACTCTTCAAAACTCTTCTGGCAGTGATCATCCCAAATAAAGGTACAGTCTTTCCTCAATAGCTTTGTCTTGGGACCCGCTATCAAGGAAAAACCCTCAATGAACCTCCGGTAATAACCAGCAAGTCCATGAAAACTTTGTATCTCGGGTACATTCTTCGGTGGCTCCCAATCCATGACTGCCTTAATCTTGGCCAGGTCGACCTTAATGCCCTCATCTAACACAACATGCCCAAGAAACTCGGCCTCATCCAGCCAAAACTCACACTTGCTGAGCTTGGCACAGAGCTGTTCTTCTCTTAACCTCTACAAAACCTATCTCAAGTGGTCATCATGTTCGACCTTACTACTCGAGTATACCAGAATATCATCGATGAACAGTACCAAAAGCCGGTCCAAAAATTCATGGAAGACCTGTTGCATCATACACATGAACACTGCCTGTGCATTTGTCAGCCCAAACGGAACAACCACAAACTCATAATGACCATACCGAGTGCGGAATGCAGTCTTCGGTATGTCTTGTTCTGCAATCCGAACCTGATGGTAACCAGATCGCAAGTCAATCTTCGAGAATACAGATGCACCCTGTAACTGATCAAACAAGTCATCAATCCTAGGCAAAGGATACTTGTTCTTCACAGTCACCTTTTTCAACTGTCTATAGTCCACACACATCCACATACTGCCATC
Organism: Turnera subulata; assembly: GCA_028386065.3. Classification (NCBI taxonomy): domain Eukaryota; kingdom Viridiplantae; phylum Streptophyta; class Magnoliopsida; order Malpighiales; family Passifloraceae; genus Turnera; species Turnera subulata. The sequence continues at coordinate 22,604 of JAKUCV010002033.1, read as the reverse complement.
ATTCTTTTTAACGAACAAGACCGGGCACCCTAAGGTGAGATGTTCGGTCAAATGAAATTTTTTTCCAACAACTCCTCCAGTTGTTTCTTCAACTCCTGAAGTTATGTCGGAGCCATTCTGTAGGGCGGTATGGAAATAGGTACAACTCCCGGTACCAAGTCAAATGTATACTCCTCCTCCCGCTCCGGAGGCAACCCAGGTAAATCATCAGGAAATACATTTGGAACTCCCGAACAATCGAAATATCCTCCATTCCCAGTACTAGCACCGAAGAATCGACCACATGAGCTAGAAAAGCGTCACAACCCTCTCGGATCATCCTGAAAGCTTGGATGGCCGAGATACAACACGTCGATAGGGCTCTTCGCTCTCCAACAAACACCAATCTTCGCCCCAACAGAGAAGATAAAGAAACTTCCCTGGCCCGACAATCAACTACTGCCTGGTGTCTGGACAACCAATCCATGCCTAAGAAAACATCAAACTCTCCCAAGTCCATGACAGCAAGATCAGAAGGGAAACTCTCACTATCATACTCTATCGATACATCTCTACAAACTCGATCAACAACTACTATATCACCCGTGGGTAAACGGACTCTCAGGGGTCTACTAAGGTTATCATCCTCTATGCTATGCGTTGTCATGAATGCACGTGATACAAAAGAGTATGTTGAGCCTGGATCAACTAAAGCATGAGCATACTGACCGAAAACCATAAATGTACATGCTATAACCTCTGGGGCATCAGCAGCCTCCTCCCGGGTGTTGGCATAAACCCTAGGAGCTGCAGCACTCTGAGTCGCACCTCCGCCGTTCAAAGCTCTAGAACCCCCACGACCCCGACCCTGCTGTCAGCCACCCTTGTTCGGACCAAAATGAAACACCCCGACCCAAATTTACCCAACATACAGTAATTACCAAACAACAGTGCCAACACGTGGCATAGTAGTATATTACCAACTGAAAATTCGGCCCAATGACAATATCATATCACCCGACTTAGGGAATCTCAAAATCAATAGCACAGCAGAAGCATTTATAAACTCAGTGTCAACATACTAATGGATCCGAGTCCTGCCCGAGGGTGCGCCACAGCTTGCCTCGTACGTTCCTGCACTATAAACAACTTATCCTACGTGATGAAACCACACAGGAGAGGGGTGAGTCCGAAGTACTCATCGGTACATTTAAGTACAATCACGGATAAACAGAGATATGCAGGCAACCATAATAGTTTCAAAAAAATACCAACAAAAGACAAATTAGAGATTCAACCAGATCATGACTGTGCCAAGGCCAAAAGAATATTTATTATTATTACCAATTTTATCTTTCGGGGCCCTGTCACTGGACAAGGTAGGTCGTACCTGGTTATCAACTAATCCTGGATGCCAGGCCAAAACATAACCTGGGATCAACATCCCAATAACATAAACAATTCGAGATCAACATCCCAATAACCAAACCAAACCAGGATCAACATCCCAAATCAAGAAACCGACCATGACACTACAGAACTAGCCTCTAACCATCTAGTCGTACCACTACTTTCCACGTGACAATAAAGTCATCATCTCAATTCAATTCCCAACTTCCATTTTCCAATATCCGTTATCCTTTTCTCAATTATCCACAGTTAGAAGTTCAACATCAATCTCAACACAATATCCACAGAACCAATAACACAATCCAACAACAACAACAACAATAACCATAGCAGTTAAATAACCAACAATGACCATCGCAGCAGTTCAATCAAACAACAAAACACACAAAGTATTACAGGCATGTATCAAGGGTTATCCATCCTCACCTGATGTGTCTCTGAAACTGATATCTGGTCAACCTCGAGACCCTATATGTATATATAGGAACACAATAATCACTTATAATGCGCAACAAAATGATTATGCATGATACCGGTTTAAGATTTATTAGACGGCTTATCTGTTCATTTTAGTATCTCCATAATTATCTTAATACCAAACAGTTCATCCGACTTGGTGGTAATTAACTAATTAAATATATCCAGCGGTTATATCAAGTATACTTGATTTAAATAAAAAACCGAAACCGAGCGCCCAAGCCGATATCCCGGCCCCTAGGTCGCTTAAAATAAGAAAACATATATATACACAAATGTAAGTCACCGGGCATGCAAACTTGACAATCAAAATGCAGCGAAAAGACCCGGTACTTATGGAGGATCCATGTGAAACAGAGTAAACCGAATAACAGAAATCGTGCCTGGAAATAGTTGAGATCTTTCACCCAACTGTTTAGTTGAATCAGCAAGAACCGGACAGTAATCCTACTCCTCTATGGTATCCACACAAACCGTCGATAACTAGCAGGAAATTGTCTCACGATTACCAATCCGAGCACTCCCGAACAACAGTGCTAGCTGTAGATTTCCGGGAGCTAGAACTTGTGTTTGTGGTGCTTTCTTTCTTTCTTAAAGAAGGGGAGTGTGTGTGTGTGTTCTTGTAAGTCTGAAAAATTCTGAATGCAAGCTCAAAATAATCTGATTACTCTCCTCCATTAATGCATAAAGTAATAGAGACAATGGCCAACATAATGGCCAACATAATGGTCCACCAACTATCATGATTTTGATTCCCTTTATCTTGTCTACCACTAATGCATTATCATATATGAACACATCACATCACTAATTCTGGTTCAATAATTCAGACAACTAGTGAACAAAAACGACCCTGGTCGAACCACGGTCCCACCATGGTCCAACCATGGTTCAACCACCTGCTCGAATCAACAGTTCTAAGTGTGTGACCCTGTAGGCACTTGTAACGTTTGGCAATAATTGTAAAATCTCATTTTACAATTATAAACGATGAGCGGTGTCTAGCAACACATCATTGCTACCCAAGCGACAAGATCAGTACTGATTCATTATGCCTCGGAACTGTTAGTAATATGCCCAAAAGCCAATCAATAGATGATTGTAGTCATGTATATACATTGAGGTTATTCCAATAAATATGATTACGAGATAATCGCTTGCACATATTTATAACCCTAGAATACTTTGTATTCTTAAATGTCCCTAGTCGATTATTATTATGGATGGGTTGTAATAATAAATTAAGACTGCGTATGTTGAGAATTGTATGAGATACGAATTCTACATACGGGTACAAGTTAGAGAACTTGTGGACTGGACCGACCCACATAAGAACCCTACATGGAACGTTATATGATTGTCGTTAGTGGTTCTTATATGTATTGTCCTTAGACCTGGGATCATCAAGGTTCCCAACATATGAGTCGTATACTTTGATATTATTCCTAGTCATCCGTAACTGGGTGGACTTAAGGATAATCATTGGGTATATGAAAAATGTGTAGTGGGTTTTGATTGATCAAGATGGGATTCGTCCGACCCATATAACGGGTATATTATCAGATGGGCCTCTTGATAGAGTTGAACTGTAAATGCATGACCATGCTCGGATTATATGATATGGTGATATCATTAGGATCAGTTTTACACAGTTAACTCGGGGATCAAGAAACTAAGCTTAAACATATACGAGATTGACATTTCCATGTCTCGGTTTAATCTTGATAATGGGACGAAAGGACGTTGACATGTTCCGAGGCATATAGAATCAGTACTGATCTTGTCGTTCGGGTAGCAATGATGTGTTGCTAGACACCGCTCTTTGCTTATTGTAAATGAGTTTACAATTATTGTCGGACGTTACAAGTGCCTACAGGGTCACACACATAGAATCGCTGATTCTAGCAGGTGATTGAACCATGGTTCGACCATGGTTCGACCAGGTGTGGTTGGACCATGGTTCGACCAGATGTGGTTGGACCATGGTTGGACCGTGGTTGGACCAGGGTCATTTTGGGCTGGTTTGATTCAGTAATTGTCAGAATTATTGAGCCAAACCTGATTGCTTGTGATGTGTAATCCCATTAGTGCTTAGTGGTTGACAAGATAATGGGTATCTTAATCATGATCATTGTGTTGGCCATTACCATAAGCACTAATTGAGTGGCATAATTAGATTATGCTTTGGGTTTTTGGCTGATTGCATTCTGGTTTTTTAGAGCTTTGAGAATGTTTTTCAGAACAGCATGAACACACACAAACACTTACACATTCTTTGGGAGAGAAAGTTACACCACATAACTCCCGGAAATCCGTAGCTAGCACCACGGTTCGGGAGTGCTCGGGGGCTGGAGATCGTGAGACGATTCCGGCCTGTGATTGATGGTTCGTGTGGATACCGTAGAGGAGCAGGATATCTTTCTTGCTCTAGCTGATTCGGTTCTTCAGTTAGGTGAAAGATCCTAACCGTTTCAGGTATGTTCTTTTTTGTTGTTCGATTTAGTTGCTTCACTTGGATCCTCCAAGGTTTCCGGGTCTTTCCGCTGCTCTTGATTGTCAAGTTTGCATGCCCGGATACTTACAGGAACATGTCATCGTCCATTCGTCACATTATCAAGTTTAAACACGAGACATGGATTAAGTCAATCTCGTATATGTTTAATGGATTAAAGCCTTTTTTCGTCCTTGTGTTAGATCATAAAGTTGAAAGTCATCCTTGTATTGGTTTAGGTCTGTTTTCATCCCTCTGTCTATGGGTTTTGGCTTGTTTTCATCCCTCTAAATAGGCCAAAAAGGCGAACACAAGGATGAAAATAAGACAAAATTCACAAATAGAGGGATGAAAACAAGCCAAAATCTAATAGAGGGATGACTTCCAACTTTGAGGTCTAATACAAGGATGAAAAAACACTTTATTCCTATGTTTAATCTAAGTTTCTTGATCCCCGAGTTAACTGTGTAAAACGGATACTAATGATATCACCATATCACATAATCCGAGCGTGGCCATGCATTTACAGTTCAACTCTATCATGAGGCCCAACTGATAATATACCCGTTATATGGGTTGGACGAATTCTATCTTGATCATACAAAACCCACTACACATTATATCATATACCCAATGATTACACTAAGGTCTACTCAGTTACGAATAGCCAAGAGTAATATCAAAGTATATGACTCACATGTTGGGAACCTTAATGATCTCAGGTCTAAGGACAATACATATAAGAACCACTAATGACAATCATATAACGTTCCACGTAGTGTTGTTATGTCAGGTCAGTCCAGACCACAAGTTCTCTAACTTGTACCCGTTTGTAGAATTCATATCTCATATAATTCTCAATATACGCTAGTCTTAATTTATTATTACAACCCATCCATAATAATAATCAACTAGGGACAATTAAGAATATAAAATATTATAGGGTTATAATATGTGCAAGCGTTTATCTCATAAACATATTTATTGGAATAACCTTAATGTATTTACATGACTATGTACAATCATCCATTGATTGGCTTTTGGGCATATTACACTAACAATCTCCCACTTGCACTAAAGCCAATCATCCATGTATCTAATACCAATGGATGCAGTATGACCATCGTGCTTCTGCTGTGTGAGCGGCTTAGTCAATGGATCTGCTACATTGTTCTCATAAGGAACTTTGCACAGCCTGACATCGCCTCTATCAGTGATCTCTCTAATAAGAAGATAGCGTCGGAGTATATGTTTGGATCTCTGGTGGTATCTAGGTTCTTGAGCCTGTGTGATTGTCCCACTATTGTCATAATAGAGCTCAATTGGACTGTCAATACTAGGAACCACCCCAAGTTCATTTACGAACTTCTTAATCCAAACAGCCTCTTTCGCCGCATCTGAGGCGGCTATGTACTCAGCCTCAATTGTAAAGTCGGCAACTGTCTCTTGCTTTGAACTCTTCCACCATACAGCACCACCTCCAAGACAAAACAAGTAACCTAACTGCGATCTAAAGCCATCCCTGTCAGTTTGGAAGCTAGCATCTGTGTAACCCTTTACAGCAAGCTCATCAATGCTTCCGTCTACAAGGAATGCATCCTTAGTGCTTCTCAAGTACTTAAGGATGTTCTTAACCTCTGTCTAGTGACTTTCACCGGGATCAGATTGATATCTGCTTATGACACTCAAAGCATTTGCAACATCCGGTCGAGTACAAAGCATGAGATACATGATAGATCCTATTGTAGATGCATAAGGAATCTTACTCATCCGCTCTCTCTCCTTAGATGTACTAGGACATTAATTCTTTGAGAGAGATACGCCATGTGACATGGGCAAGAAACCTTTCTTGGAATCTTGCATGCTAAACCTCTTTAGCACCTTGTCAATATATGTACTTTGACTTAGCCTAAGAAGCCTTTTGGATCTATCTCTATAGATCTTTATACCTAGCACGTAGGCAGCTTCTCCTATGTCCTTCATTGAGAAATTCTTTCCTAACCAAGTCTTTACAGACTGTAGTGTTGGAATATCATTCCCACTGAGAAGAATGTCGTCAACATACAATAACAAGAAAACTATAGTGCTCCCACTAACCTTCTTGTAAACACATGGCTCATCTTCATTTTTAATGAAACCAAACTGTTTGATTACTTCATCAAAACAAAGATTCCAACTCCTAGAAGCTTTCTTTAATCCATTAATGGATCTTTGCAACTTGCATACCTCGTTAGCATTTTTTGGAGTGACAAAACCTTCAAGTTGTGTCATGTACACATCCTCTAAAAGGTTTCCATTAAGGAAAGTGGTTTTGACATCCATTTGCCATATCTCATAATCATGGTATGCTGCTATAGCCAATAGAATCCGGATGGATTTATCCATTGCAACTGGTGAGAAAGTTTCATCATAGTCAATACCATGAACTTGTTTAAAACCTTTCGCAAGCAATCATCCTTTAAAGGTAATCACATTACCATCCATGTCGGTCTTTTTCTTAAAGACCCACTTGCACCCAATAGGTTTTACCCCTTCAGGTGGATCAACCAAGGTCCATACCTTGTTTTAATACATGGATTCCACCTCCGAATTTATGGCTTCTAGCAACTTCTTAGAGTCTGGACCCGTAATAGCCTGCTGATACGAAGTGGGCTCATCCTCTTCTATGAGCATCACGTCTCCAGTATGAGTCATTAGAAATCCATATCTCTTAGGCTCATGCCAAGTCCTATCAGACCTATGTAGTCCATGTGTTACAGGCACAGGGTTTTCACCCACAACATCTTGTGGTTCCTGTCTTTGTTCCATCTCAGCCTCTACACCTGGAACATCTTCGAGTTCTATTTTTCTCCCACTGATCTTTCTAGAAATGAATTCTCTTTCTAGAAAAATAGCAGTACGAGCAACAAACACTTTGTGCTCTGTGGGATTACAGAAATAATATCCTTTAGTTTCCTTAGGATATCCAACAAAGATGCACTTGACAGATTTAGGGCCGAGTTTATCTGATGCTTCTCGTCTCACGAAAGCCTCACAACCCCAAATCCTCATAAAAGACAAATTGGGACGCTTCCCTGTCCATATCTCATATGGTGTCTTTTCAACCGATTTAGATGGAACACGGTTAAGTATAAAGGCAGCACTTAATAATGCATGTCCCCAAAATAAAGAAGGAAGGTCAGCTTGACTCATCATAGAACGAACCTTGTCTAACAAAGTTCTATTCCTCCTTTCAGATACACCATTCATTGAGGTGTACCTAGTGGAGTAAGTTGTGATACAATACCACAACATATCACATACATTAACGTGAGCATATCATACATATGCACGACAAATTCAGTTTACCGTTTCACAAGAGGCTCCGCTACCACTGTAAGTATCCGGGCATGCAAACTTGATAAACAAAATGCAGCGAAAAGACCCGGAACTCATGCAGGATCCATGTGAAACAGAGTAAACCGAATAACAAAATTTTCGTACCTGGTTTGGTTGAGATCTTTCACTCAACTGATGATACGAATCAGCAAGAACTGGACAGAAATCCGACTCATCTACGATATCCACACGAACCGTTAATGACTGCTAGCAACCGTCTCATGATCACTAACTCGAGGACTCTCGAACAGCAGTGCTAGCTGCAGAATTTCCGAGAGCAAGAGAGCCTAGAGTGTTTTCTCACAACTCTTGTGAATGTGTTTGTGTGTTGAGCTCTAAAAAAAAGCTCATCCTATACACTCTTACATATATCACATATATGCTTACATGTTAGTTAATATAGAAAATGGCCAACCAATCATACATACATCTTATCATGCACAATTGTGTTTTCCATTATCTACTTTAGTCACAATCATCTACATAATCATGTCTCCACTAACTCAATTATATATATCAACATATATATAAAGCAACACATTCTTTCATGCCTTTGGGACAATAATTCAGGTTCAATAATTCTGGTAACTATTGAACCGAACCAACCCAAAGGACCCGATCCAACCATGGTCTAACCAATGGTTTAACCACCAGCTCGAATCAACAGTTCTAAGTGTGTGACCCTGTAGGCACTTGTAACATTTGGCAATAATTCTAAACTCATTTACAATTATAAACAGTGAGCGGCATCTAGCAACACATCATTGCTACCCAAACGACAAGACCATTACTGATTCATTATGCCTCGGAAACATGTCATTATCCTTTCATCACATTATCAAGATTAAACACGAGACATGGAATAAGTCAATCTCGTATATGTTTAGTCTAAGTTTCTTGATCACCGAGTTAACTGTGTAAAACGGATACTAATGATATCACCATATCACATAATCCAAGCATGGCCATGCATTTACAGTTCAACTCTATCAAGAGCCCCATCTGATAATATACCCGTTATAAGGGCTGGACGAATCCCATCTTGATCATACAAAACCCACTACACATTATATCATATACCCAACGATTACACTAAGGTCTACTCAGTTACGAATAGCCAAGAGTAATATCAAAGTATATGACTCACATGTTGGGAACCTTGATGATCTCAGGTCTAAGGACAATACATATAAGAACCACTAATGACAATCATATAACGTTCCATGTAGTGTTCTTATGTCGGGTCAGTCCAGACCACAAGTTCTCTAACTTGTACCCTTATGTAGAATTCATATCTCATATAATTCTCAACATACGCTTGTCTTAATTTATTATTACAACCCATCCATAATAATAATCGACTAGGGACATTTTAAGAATATGAGATATTCTAGGGTTATAAATATGTGCAAGCGTTTATTACATAAACATATTTATTGAAATAAAACCTTTAATCGATATACATGACTATATACAGTCATCCATTGATTGGCTTTCGGGCATATTACACTAGCATATATATATATATACGATTTTGATTGGGTTGGTGAATGATTGAGGAAATACTTTGAGGTTCAGAGCATGTATGGATTTTTGATCTTGTGGTATTCACAATGGTAGTGATGATCTGGTTACTTAGGTAATAATTTTGGGTTCTGTTATCTGAGGATATGCTTAGTGGATTAAAGATGGGATATATTTGGTTGAGTGATGATAAATGAAATTGTTTATAGATTCTGGTATTATCAATGTCGATGACATTTGGATAAGACTCTTGGGTTAGAGCTTTAGTCTTGTACTATATTGATCAAGTTTGATTAAGTCGATGATCGACTTGGGATATCGAAGTTCATAATTGGAGATGTGATTGATGGATATGATGGTTCTACTTGGTAGTTCGGCCAATGGTACTTTGATACCGGATGACACTTGTTGTGTCAATTAAGCATTTTGTTGCATGACGCATGTACGTAAATTTCGAGGACGAAATTTTGTTAAGTGGGGTAGAACTGTAACGTCCCAAATTTTCGATATTTGATTTCCATGTAATTTTAGGAATTTTTGAAATTTTATTTTCAATTTTACCCTCGAGGAATTTTCGGTAATTTTTTGTTAAGGAAATTAAATTATGATCTCTGAAAGTGTTAATTTCAAGATTGAATGATATCGTGTTTGGTTCTGTTGGAGTGTGATCTTGTTTCGGTGTAGAAGGTGAGTTTGGTACAATTGTGTTAAAATTACGTAGTTTCGGGGATTTGAAAAGAAAAGAAAAGAAAAAAAAATAAATTAAATCTAGAGTGTTGACTGGCTTAGGGCGGGTTGACCGCGTCTAAGCCAAAACAAAACGACGTCGTTTTGGCTAGGCCGGCCAAGCCCTAGCCTTTCCTTCGTCTTTTATTTTTCTTCCCTCTTCCCTCCCTCTTTTCTTTCTTTACTGCCGCAGCCACAAACGTCTCTCCCCCATGATTTCTTTCCGTTTTACTCTCCCTCGATTCGTGCAGTTAGTGGTTCCCTTAATTTCTTTTTTTATTTCCTTCTCTTCTCCATCTCAGTTTCTCTCACTCTCTTCCCGATTCACCCAACCTTGTTCCCATCGCCATCATCATCTCTTCTCCTTTACAATTGCCGCCCGCTGCCTTGGGTTCTGCTGCCGACATCCACCAGAGAAGGAAGAGCAAGGGAAGATTGGAGTTAGGCCGCCTCGATTGTGGCTGTGCTCGGGTCAGAGAGGCAGGTTGTGCTTCGCGCCGCCGCCTCCTCCTGCACCGTCAGGTAAGCGTCGCTCCTTCCTTCCTTCTCTTCCACTCTCTTCTACTTCTTTGTTTCTATTGTGCATGGGATTAATTGTTTTTGGTTTGATGTCGATGGTGGAGTAGGGTTGTATTTGTGGTTGTTGTGGTCGACTGCGGCTGGGTGGTCGGGATTGGATGGCAGTTGTGAGCGGGTTTGCTGTCAGTGGTGGCTGGTGGTCGTGCTGTGTGGCGCTCGTGTCTGGTGGTTGCAGACAACGAGATTTCGACATTCTCTGGGCAGGCTCGGGTCTGCACTGTAGTGAACTTTGTGTTTTTTTTTTCGGTAAGAGCCAATCTCCAATTATGCTTCTTTTCATTTTTGCCATGCTTGTGGGTTCTGTATGGTTAAACTGGATGCTTCTTGGTTACGACAGTGTTGTTGAGGTTCGATTTTTGGGTTTGGAGAAATTTTCTAGCGGGCTGACCGAAATCCGGCGAGCTCAGGATTTTTTCGGCGAGGCTCGGGTTGCTGTTCCGGCATGACATAATTTCTTTTCCGGCATTACATGGTAATTCTCGGTGTTGGCCGTTAGTTGATTTTGTACATGTCATGTTGTGTAATTGCATTTAATCAGTGTATTGGAATGAGAAGGATATAGTGGAAATCGAGTTCGGTGAGTTGAGTGGCGTGGCAGTACATGTTTGACGCACGTAGTATCTTTAGGCCGAGAAGTTTGGGCTCGGGAGTTCGATTTGATACGGTCATGAGTATGAGCCGGGCTTAGGCCCAATTAATGACATAAGATATATATGGGCTTTAGGCCCAAGGACTATTATGGATGTGGGCCTTAGGCCTAAAGAAAGATAAAACCTTATGATTTAATTTAAGTCGACGTTTAGTCTCTGGCTAAGATTATAAGATTGGACGGGCTTACACCCATGATTTGTTTTAATCGGGCTTAAGAAGTAAAAATGATATGTTGTCATATCGCGGCATTGACATGCTTTCATAATGTTTTTATGTGGACCTTATGTGTGGTTATATTTTGATTCCAATATAGGATATGTTGAGGCGGAATGAGGTTTCAGTTCCGAGGCAATTAATATGGCCCAGGTGAGGACATATAAACCTTTGTATGCGTACTGCCTACAATACTCGGTTATTTGTTATGGTTCCTTATGTGATAACATTTGTTTGGCATTTAAAGCTGTATGCGTGTATGCCTTTTGTGTTGATGTTGTTGTTGCACGGTGTATCATGATGATGATATCTTTGTTGTTGAGTGCCTGATTATGTGAACTGTGAGCCTACGTGATATGGTATGCCAGTTGAACATGATATGTTGTTATGATTAAGAAATGATTATATGACTGTGGTTCGTATGGTGACTAGAGGGCTGGAGGCCCGGACTTGAGAATAAAATATGAAATCCACACAACCCTGTTTGATCATAACGTATGGCACAACTCTTTAAGCATAACTGAGAATAACGAACCATAATAATTCTACTGTGGAGCTGTTGACCGGTTGGTTCGAGCGGGAAGTGATATTCCTCGGGATTTCATGCGGGATAGCATGGTATATGCAGTTTAGCATATGGGTCTGTGATGACCGGTTACACCTCCCTCTTTCTATCTCCCCCTTTCTACCTCCCTCTTTCTCTCTGTCAATTTCTCTCTCTCACTGATTGTATTGGGCCTTGCCCTGGTTATATTGGGCTTACGCCTTGGTTGTCTCATAAGACGGGACCGAGCTCGACGCACACAGTAGAGGGCCCTAATAAAATATTAAATCCTAATAATGATAAAGTACAACCATAATTAGATGATTAAAGACAAGTGTTGGTTTGTAGTCTGATGATGAGTTTGTGTTGTGCATTGTGACCTGTTTGTGCACTTAGCTTGCTATTGCCTGATATCGGTGTTATTGTGGTTGACTTGTATTGTATACGTTGGTTGGTTTGTTGTGGTGAGACAGTGGTTGATCTCACCCCTCACATCTTTCTCAGGTTACCTTATCATCGGTCAGGAGTACATATCAGTTGGTGGCGGTGCTTTCCTCTCTTCGGGTCGGATGCATAGGATTGCATAACATCCATGTTTCTTATTTATTTGTCTTCCGCTGCGTACTCACTTACTTGTATAATTTATTGTATAATTGTACATTGATTATGTTGTTTGTATTGTATCCTGGGTAGAAAGGGCAGTTTGGTCGTTTCACATGTTTTAATTAATTAAACTGGACAAATTGGGATACGGGCGTTTCATGGGGGTTCATCACAGATGGGAAGGTGTTAGGGACCCATCCGTGTTGGGTCGAGACTATGTGCAATTGTCAAATACAAGCGTGCCTGGTGCAAGTGTGCATGTGTGGAAGATAAAAAGAAGGGGAGAAGAAGAAGAATTGGCTTGCATCACGTTGTAAAATCGAGACTACCTATGTACCAGAGTGACCGAGGTCAATGCCACGTAGTTCTAAACATGTCACTAATCGACCACTTACATAATCAAAAGCAACAGCATACAATCAGCAAAGAATCAATCAACAGAGTTTAGTGTTACCTCCTGTAGCGCTCCTCTAGCTCCTTGCAGTGGGTCGAGTTCTACACCCACCTTCTTGCCCTTCCTAAGTTCAATGGTTGGTCCTCTTCTTGACTCCTCCTAGCTAATCTACTGTTGTTGCCTCCCTCGAAGGTAGATTAATCCTCTAGCTCCTTGCCTACATTTTATCCTACGATTAAATTATCTCATTAATCCTAGTTCACCAATATACAAAGGCTCAAGTCACTAAAATATGTTACTTCGACTAAGATAAATTCCTAGCTTTCATGGAAAATTTGTGGGTCAAATTTGGGTGTTCACAGAAGCACCTCGTAGATGACTCATTAGGAACTAAGAATGAAACAACGTAAGAAAGGAACAACCAAATTTGAATGACAAATATGTGGCGTGTGTGCCGGGTTTTGGAGCATCCCCTGCTCCTCTTCAAGAATCATCTCATCCTGAAGTTTTGAAGGACTGGCCCTCGGTTTCTGGGAATCACCTCATCCAAAATTTTCGGGAATCATCTCATCCCGAGGTGATAGAATCATCTCATCTATGGGGTTGTGACAAGGAATCATCTCATCCTTGTCAACTAAGTTTCGATTTGGGAATCATCTCATCCCAAGTCATGGTTTTCGAGAATCATCTCATCCCAGGTTTTCGGGAATCATCTCATCCCGAGGCGGTGGAATCATCTCATCTATCGGATTGTGACAAGGAATCATCTCATCCTTGTCAACTAAGTTTCGATTTGGGAATCATCTCATCCCAGGTTTTTGGGAATCAACTCATCCCGAGGAGATAAAATAATCTCAACTATCGGGTTGTGACAAGGAATCATCTCATCCTTGACAACTAAGTTTCGATTTGAAAATCATCTCATCCCAAGTCATGGTTTTCGGAAATCATCTCATCCCAGGTTTTCTGGAATCATCTCATCCCGAGGTGATAGAATCATCTCATCCATCGGGTTGTGATAAAGGAATCATCTCATCCTTGTCAACTAAGTTTTTGATTTGGGAATCATCTCATCCCAAGTCACGGTTTTCGAGAATCATCTCATTCCAGGTTTTCGGGAATCATTTCATCCCGAAGTGATGAATCATCTCATCTATCGGGCTGTGACAAGGAATCTTCTCATCCTTGTCAACTAAGGTTTTGATTTGGGAATCATCTCATCCTAAGTCAGGGTTTTCGGGAATCATCTCATCCCAATGGCTTTGCCATCAACTTCCGTCAGAAATGCTGTTTCACGACCTGGTTATCTAGCTCCTAGGCATCTCATGCCCCTAATATCATCTAAGGTGTCGCTCCGCGACTGTGTTGTCTAATCACATGCCCCTACATCTCTCGTGAAGAAAAGGTTCCACTTCGTGGCTTGGTTGTCACGAATCATCTTATCCTGTCATTTGTCTACTCACACTTTGGTTTAGGAATCATCACATCCCGGGATTTGATTTTGCATGTACCAGGTATACGGTTTAGGTTTTGCGTGTATTAGGTACACGGCTTTGGTTTTGCATGTACCGGGTACACGACTTTGGTTTTGCGTGTACCAGGTACACGGCTTTAGTTTTGTGTGTACCAGGTGCACGGCGTTGGTTTCGTGTTTTCTCAGGTTTGTTCTTTCTTATCTCTCAACTTTGCGTGTACCGGGTACACAGCTTTGGATTTTGCGTGTACTGGGTACACGGCTTTGGGTTCGTTTAAGGGCGTCTCAACTCGACATCAGGTGCAAAGCGGGCTTGTCATGCCCCTGCTAATCAATGGCTGGCGATGTGCCCCTAATATGCACGCATTGACAAGTTGTGCATGCATGGTATTCATCACATATAAAGCATCTATTATTGCCAATTCAAGTAAGAGTCAAATAAGTGCCCCTCTAGTAAGCTTGACCTCAGTAAGCGGGTGCATCCCTCTTTTTTCTTTTTACTTTCTCTTCCCTACCTTCTCTCCTTCCCCCCAAAGTTTTTCGAAATTTTTTTTCGATTTTTTTTTCGATCCAGCAGCCATGTAAGTGAATGACTGCCGCCTTCTGACGGTTTTGCATGGATGGTGGCGGTACTCACGATATGACCGCCGGTAGTGGCGATCGTGGACTTCTGGAACTTCTTTTTCGGTCTTCAGATTTGGGCTTTAGGGTTTTTGCAAATCTCACCGACCCTAAAATAGTATAAATACACCCCTGGGAACCTAGAGACCCCCATAACTCATTAGAATATCTTCCAAACATAACAGAGGCAGCCATGAGTGAAGGTTTTTGTGCCAAAGTGCTCCAGTGTGTTAGAACCTATGTCTTCATGGTTCATTCATTACAGGTTTTGATAAATGACAAACCAAGATCATAACAAAGATGAAGCAAAAAGAAATCAAGCAAACAAGTACTCAACCAAAGTGATCAAGAATTCAAGTGAAGATATGATCAAGAGTTAAAGTGCAAAAAGAGCAAGAGAAGTTAGGACCCCTTTGTACAAGGTAAAACACTCAACTTCT
>JAKUCV010002032.1:51398-108327 GCA_028386065.3 Turnera subulata | reverse complement strand
TACCTATCAGCAGGCCGTTACGGGTCCGGACTCCCAGAAGTGGCTAGAAGCCATGAATTCGGAGATGGATTCCATGTATCAAAACAAGGTATGGACCTTGGTTGATCCACCCGAAGGGGTAAAACCCATAGGGTGCAAGTGGGTCTTCAAGAAGAAGACCGACATGGATGGTAATGTGATTACCTATAAAGGGCGGTTGCGGTTGCAAAAGGTTTCAAACAAGTTCATGGTATAGACTATGATGAAACCTTCTCACCAGTTGCCATGGTTAAATCCATCCGGATTCTTTTGGCTATAGCCGCATACCATGATTATGAGATATGGCAAATGGATGTCAAAACTGCTTTCCTTAACGGAAATCTTTTAGAGGATGTGTACATGACACAGCCTGAGGGTTTTGTCGATCCAAAGAATGCCAACATGGTATGCAAGTTGCAAAGGTCTATTTATGGACTTAAGCAAGCTTCAAGGAGCTGGAATCTTCGTTTTAATGATGTAATCAAAGAGTTTGGTTTCATCAAAAATGAAGATGAACCATTTGTTTACAAGAAGGTTAGTGGGAGTACAGTAGTTTTCTTGTTGTTATATGTTGATGACATTCTGCTCATTGGAAATGACATTCCGACACTACAGTCTGTAAAGGCTTGGTTAGGAAAGAACTTCTCAATGAAGGACTTAGGAGAAGCTGCCTATGTGTTAGGCAAAAAGATCTATAGAGATAGATCAAGAAGGCTTCTCGGGCTAAGTCAGAGTACATATATTGACAAAGTGCTAAAAAGGTTTAGCATGGAGAATTCCAAGAAGGGATTCTTACCTATGTCACATGGCGTCTCTCTCTAAAGGAGTCAATGTCCTAGTACATCTAAGGAGAGAGAGCAGATGAGTAAGATCCCTTATGCTTCAGCTATAGGATCTATCATGTACGCCATGCTATGTACTCGACCAGATGTCGCTTATGCTCTGAGTGTCACGAGCAGGTACCAATCCGATCCCGGTGAGAGTCACTGGACAGCGATTAAGAACATCCTTAAGTACTTAAGAAGGACTAAGGATGCATTCCTGGTTTATGGAAGCGTTGATGAGCTCGTTGTAAAGGGTTACACCGATGCTAGCTTCCAAACCGATAGGGATGACTTCAGATCGCAATCAGGATATGTGTTTTGTCTTGGAGCTGGAGCTGTAAGCTGGAAGAGTTCTAAGCAAGAGACAGTTGCAGATTCTACAACCGAGGCTGAGTATATTGCAGCTTCAGATGCAGCGAAAGAGGCTGTTTGGATCAAGAAGTTCGTAACTGAACTTGGGGTGGTTCCTAGTATTGAGAGTCCGATTGAGCTCTATTGTGACAACAATGGAACAATCGCACAAGCTCAAGAACCTAGATTCCACCAAAGATCCAAACATATTCTCCGACGCTATCATCTTATTCGAGAGATCATAGATAGAGGCGATGTCAGGCTGTGCAGAGTTCCTTCTGAGAACAATGTAGCAGATCCCTTGACGAAGCCACTCACGCAGCAGAAGCATGATGGTCATTGCGCATCCGTAGGTATTAGATACATGTATGATTGGCTTTAGTGCAAGTGGGAGATTGTTAGTGATATGCCCAAAAAAGCCAATCTATGGATGATTGTAGTCATGTATATACATTGAGGTTATTCCAATAAATATGATTATGAGATAATTACTTGCACATATTTATAACCCTAGTTTATATATTTGATATATTCTTAAATGTCCCTAGTCGGTTATTATTATGGACGGGTTGTAATAATAAATTAAGACTAGCGTATGTTGTGAATTTATATGTGATATGAATTCTACATACGGGTACAAGTTAGAGAACTTGTGGACCGGACCGACCCACATAAGAACACTACATGGAACGTTATATGTATGTCATTAGTGTTTCTTATAGATGTGTTGTCCTTTGACCTGAGATCGTCAAGGTATCCAACATATGAATCATATGCTTTGATATTATACCTAGTCACCCGTAACTGGGTGGACATAAGGGTAATCATTGGGTATATGACGAGTATGTAGTGGGTTTTGATTGATCAAGACGGGATTCGTTCGACCCATATAACGGGTGTATTATCATACGGTTTCTTGATAGAGTTGAACTGTGAAATGCATGGCCATGCTCGGATTAGGTGATATGTTGATATCACGGGTATCCGTTTTATACAGTTAACTCGGGGATCAAGAAACATAGATTAGACATATATGAGATTGGCATATTCCATGTCTCATGTTTGATCTTGATAATGGGACGAAAGGACGATGACATATTCCGAGGCATAGAGAATCAGTAATGATCTTGTCGTTCGGGTAGCAATGATGTGTTGCTAGACGCCGCTCTTTGTTTATGATTGTAAAATGAGATTTTACAATCATTGCCGGACGTTACAAGTGCCTACAGGGTCACACACATAGAACCGTTGATTCGGGCAGGTGGTCGAACCGTGGTTGGACCATGGTTGGACCGGGTGTGGTTGGACCGTGGTTGGACCATGGTTGAACCAGGGTCGTTTTGGGACAATAATTAGCAGAATTATTGACCTGAGTTAGTGCTTGAGTGAGTGTTTTATGTCTGGTCATTTAGTGGAAGCATGATGAGTGAGGGTCATTATCATGGGGCCATGTGTGTTGGCCACTTACTCCACTAATTGATGGTGTTTTGGTGCTAATGGTGATCAGATTATTTCATCTCTATGTTCAGCCATTGACCACGTTTTTGCAGCACCCAAAACACTCTGAAAACACTCTTCTTCTTTGTGAAAGAAGCAAGAGCACTTGCACCCCAAAACACACTTGATCCCGTAAACTGTTGCTAGCACATCGGTTCGGGTGAGCTCGAGAGTTGGATCGTGTGACGGTTCAAGCTAATTCACGGTTCGTGTGGATACCGTAGAGGAGGGGACGTTTTCATCCTGCTCTTGCTGGTTCTATACTCATAATTAGGTGAAAGATCCTAATCTCCAAGTAAGTAAAATTTGTTATTCGGTTTTGTAGCCTCACATGTGGTTCTAGGGTAGTTTCCTATCTTTCCGCTGCTTGATGAGCCTTTGTATGAGTGTCATATAGCTCTTAGGAAACTTACACTTGTTACATTCACCATTGGCATATATACTGATCAAGTTTTATGTGATATTGTACCTATGCAAGCATGTCATACTTTGTTGGGAAGACCTTGGAAATATAATAGGAAAGTGGTTCATGACAAGCAAAGAAATAGGTATACATTCACCATGGGTGAGAGGCCGATAACACTTGGGTCATTGCCACCCGAGGAAGTTTATAAGGATCAGATGCATATGCAAAAAGCTGTGGATGCTTAGAAGAAGGAAGAGGAGGCCGAATTGGCTAAAGCTAGTAAGGATGAGAGGATGATTGAGAGTCATGCAAAAGGAGAGCCAAATTCGAGTGCAAAGAAAGCACTGGTGTCAACAAAAAAAGGAGAGGAAAAAGAGATGAGTGAAGTCGACGCCAAGGAGAGAAAATAAGAGGGGAAAAAGAGACAGAATTTCTATGCAAATACGAGAGATTTGAGGGAGGCTTGTGTGAACAAATGAGAGGTGTTGGTACTCTTATATAAGGGTGCTTATTTATCTAACACTGACCTTAATCCCAATTTGCCTAGTTCTATTATTTCTGTCTTGCAGGAATTTGGAGATATGTTCCCTGAAGAGTTGCCGAAAGAGTTACCTCCAATTAGAGGGATTGAGCATCAAATTGATTTCATCTCTGGTGCTCAAATTCCAAATCGGCCAGCCTATGGGGCTAATCCAGAGGAGACTAAAGAGTTGCAAAGGCAAGTTGATGAGTTGCTGAAAAAAGGGACACATCCGAGAGAGCCTAAGTCCTTGTGCCGTGCCGGTTATTCTAGTGCCAAAGAAGGATGGTTCATGGCGCACGTGTGTTGACTGCCGCGCCGTCAACAAAATCACGGTAAAGTATCGCCATTCTATTCCTAGATTGGATGATATGCTAGACGAATTGCATGGTACTTGTGTGTTTTCAAAGATTGATCTTATGAGTGGTTACCATCAAATTAGGATGAAAATTGGAGATGAATGGAAAACCGCTTTTAAAACGAAATATGGTTTATATGAGTGGTTGGTTATGCCTTTTGGATTGACTATTGCACCTAGTACTTTCATGCGATTAATGAACCATGTTTTGATATCATTCATTGGAAAGTTTGTGGTTGTTTACTTTGATGATATATTGATCTATAGTAAGAGTATTGAGGAGCATGTTGGACATCTTAGCCAGGTATTGCAAGTATTGCGTGAGGCGCAATTATATGCTAAGGTTTCTAAATATACTTTTTGTATGGATCATGTTATCTTTCTTGGTTATGTTGTGAGTGCTAAAGGCGTTGAAGTTGACCAAGACAAAATGAAGGCAATCAAGGAGTGGCCGACTCCTACAACGGTAAGTGAGGTGAGGTCTTTTCATGGACTTACTGGTTTTTATAGGAGGTTTGTGAAAAATTTCAGCTCCATTGTCGCTCCTTTAAATGAGATTGTTAAAAAGGATGTTGTTTTTAGGTGGGGGGACAAAGAGAAATCGGCATTTGAGGAATTAAAGGAAAAACTTTGTTCTGCTCCTATATTGAGATTACCTGACTTTAACAGTACTTTTAAGATTGAATGTGATGCCTCTGGCATAGGAATTGGTGCTGTTTTTGTTGCAGGAAAAGCGCCCCATTGCTTATTTCAGCGAGAAATTGAATGGGGCACAACTTAATTACTCCACCTACGACAAAGAGTTGTATGCCTTGGTGAGGGCATTGCAAACTTGGCAACATTATTTGAGGCCAAAGGAGTTTGTGATCCACACGGATCATGAGAGCCTAAAGCATCTAAAGGGCCAAAGTAAGCTAGGTAAGCGACATGCTAAATGGCTTGAATTCATTGAGACCTTCCCTTATGTTGTTAAGTACAAGCAAGGAAATGATAACATTGTTGCTGATGCGTTGTCTAGGAGATATGTTCTTGTCACATCACTTAGTTCTAGGTTGATTGGATTTGAGCATATAAAGGATTTGTATAAATCTGATTCTGACTTTGCAATGGTGTTTGATGCGTGTGAACATGCTGCGTTTCATAAGTTTTATCACCATGAAGGTTGGTTATTTCGTGAAAATAAGCTTTGTATACCTACTTGTTCTATGCGTGAATTGCTTGTTAGAGAATGTCATGATGGTGGTTTAATAGGACACTTTGGCATTGGTAAGACTTTATACATCTTGCAAGAGCATTTTTATTGGCCTAACATGAAGAAAGATGTAGAAAAAGTTTGTGCAGGTTGTCTACCATGTCGTCAAGCCAAGAGTAAGGTACAACCTCATGGTTTGTACACTCCTCTCCCTGTTCGTGATTGTCCTTGGACTGATATTTCTATGGATTTTGTTATTGGATTGCCTAGGACAAAGAAAGGAAGTGATAGTATCTTTGTGGTTGTTGACAGGTTTAGCAAGATGTTATATTTTATTGCTTGTCATAAAACTGATGATGCTATGCATGTTGCCATTTGTTCTTTAGGAATGTAGTTCGCTTGCATGGCTTTCCTAAAACCATTGTTTCGGATAGGGACATTGTTTGGAAACCACTTTTCAGAACAAGTTTTCAGTTTTGATTGATTTTAAAAAAGTAAAAGCTTGTTTGGATAGATAAAAAGTGAAGTGTTTTGAAAAAAAGTCTTCTGAAAAAAAATTTCTCCCCAGAATCAAAAAGTGAGAACACAAAAAGAGAGAGATACCGATCCCGATCTAGAGAAAGAGACCCCACTCTCCCTTCCCCAAACCATCGACTCCGTTCACCGCCACCATTACGCCGGTCACCGTCCCCATCATGCAACTCCACAGAAACTTCACCTGCTCAAGCTCAAGACGACATCGAGGCAGACACAACCCCCAAAAAGCTGCGCCTTAACGACAGCGACGCCTCGGGGAACTCAACAACGGATGAAGCCATGGAGGAGCTGCCCGCCGACAATGAGACCACAAAGTCTGCTCCGGCTCCCACACCCACTGAACCGGAGGCCCCGAAAATCAGTTACCAAGATATGCTCTCCACCGGCCACTCTGCCAATCTATCAGCTGACCCTTGGTTTGATGAAGAGGAAGTTGTTTACGAAGAGGGAGATTTGGTTGTTGTGGATAGAGATGGTGTTCAGAATCTGGAGCTGTCGGAGAATTTCAAAGCATGCTTGGACAAGAAGTGGGAGAACATAGTAGTGATGAAGCTGCTTGGACGAGTTATTGGGTATAAGGCTCTACATTCCAAACTTCAAGCTTTATGGAAACCTTCAGGTACGTACAAAATAATTGACCTTGAAAACAATTATTACCTTATCCGATTCTGGAAGAAGAACGATTATTTACACGTACTTGTGGATGGTCCATGGGGGATTTATGGTAATGTGTTAAGTGTCCAACCATGGAGTCCAGAATTCAAAGCCTCCTCAGACAGAATTGATTCAGTGGTGGTTTGGACGCAATATCCGGATTTTCCAGTCAACAGATATCATTCCGAGGTGTTCAATCATCTTGGAAACATGGTAGGCAAGACGGTAAAATTGGATGGTAACACAAGAAGCCCAAGCCGTGCTAAATTCGCGAAGGTTGCTGTCTGTGTGGATCTCACAAAACCACTAAAAGGCACTGTGTATCTTGAAGGTACCCCAATTCGAGTACGATATGAGGGCCTTCCTAACCTTTGCTATATCTGCGGAAAAAATGGACATAGTGTTCTGGCTTGTTCGAACGCAGTTAAGGAACAGGGAATGGAGAGTCGGGAGGCTGCCATCACTCAATCAGAAAATAGCACAAACCGAGCTTTGCCCAGTGATGTTTTGGGTGATGACATGGGACCGGCTTCGTCACTGGATGGACGTGGTGAATGGATGACGGTGCCAAGGAGAATTCGCAGGACAGTGAAGCGCTCGGCTGATGGGATCCCATCTGGGTCAAATATTGGACACACAGGCGGCGCAACCAATCGGTTCCAAGCTCTAACTGCAGACCAACTCCTGGTTCCTGGACCGACGGATGCGATCAAGTCCTCAAACCCCATCCCTAAACTTGAAAACTCTAACCCTTCAAACAACTCAAGATTTAATACACTCCCAACAGCTACCACCCAGACCCTGCAAAAGAGAATCTCCCAAGTAAACAAGTCCCAAAAACAAACAAACCTTCAAGCCACCCAACGAAAACCGCTCAACGACATCTCCAATTTGAAACCAGATTATCAACCTAAGGCCCAAACCGGACAGGCTTCCTCAAGCCAACCCCATACCAACCAAGCCTCCTCCTCCACCATACAAAATCAGAGTCGCCTTGATTCCTCCAAGCCAAAACAACGCTCCAACCACTCTGCCATTGCTCTCCCCAAAGATTCACACACGACTATTGTTGGTACCATTGCCCCACTTCAACCACTAGCATCCACACCCATGCCCCATCACCCAACGACATCACCAAACCACCCTACCATGCAAACCGCACCTTTAACCAGATCACCACCTGACCCACCAATTGACGAAAGGGGTAGACCAGATGTAGGCAGGATTGACCATTTTGGACCTCCTTTTCCCCCCGACATCAGGTCCCAGGTAGCAGCATTCCAGCTAGCTTCGCCAAGTAGTAATCAAGGGCAACAAATAGAGGCAGACGAGATGCTAGTGGACCCTCAGGGTCCTAATGATCAGTAAGATAGCAGCCTTAGCTGCATTTTCCACCTCCCAACACTCTTTTATATGTTTAAGTTGATGAGCTGGAACTGCCAGGGTGCTGGCAAAAAACAATTTGTCCGAAAATTCAAAGATTTGTGCAGTGTTCATAAACCGGAGGTTGCAGTTGTAGAGGAACCACGCATTAGCGGAGCTAGAGCAAACAGAATAATCCGGAAACTGGGTTTTGGAAACTCTCATCGAGTAGAATCCCGGGGTTTTGCAGGAGGGGTATGGTTGTTATGGGATGAACAGTGAGTTAGAGTACATCTAATCCATAATCACACCCAATTTATCCATGCCCGACTTGAATTTGCGGAGGGTAGTTTCCTTTTCACGGCTGTATATGCAAGTCCCCAAGATAAATGGAGACGGTACCTGTGGAAGAATATCGAAACTTTAGCTTCAAACATCCAAGAACCTTGGCTGCTAGCGGGAGATTTCAATGCCGTTTTGTCCGGTAGTGAACGAAGAGATAGGAACAGAAGAGAGGGGCTAGCCAATAAAGCTTTTCAGAATTGCGTATCCAACTCGAACCTTCTTGATTTGGGATTTGCGGGCAGTAAGTTCACTTGGATGGGAGGGGGTGACCATGCAAGACTTGATCGCTTCCTCTGTAATGGAACATGGAGAGTGATGTTCCCGGAAGCTGCTGTATCTCACCTACCCCGAATTTGTTCAGATCATCGGCCGATTATCGTGCAGAATAGAACAGGACCTCCCAAGAGTAGCCAACCATTCCATTTTCAAGTGGCATGGCTAACACACCCAGAGTTTGCTGAGTTTGTTTGCCAACATTGGAATACAAAGGAGGGCTTGGTGGAGGCAGCAACCAATTTTGCAGTTAAAGCACAAGAATGGAACATAAACGTATTTGGGAACATTCATAGGAGAAAGCGGAGACTTGAGGTGAGAATTGGGGGCATTCAAAGATACCTAGAAAACAAACCATCCAATTATTTGCAGAAACTTGAAGCCGAATTAAAGCAAGAATTAGATGGAGTTTTAATTTAAGAGGAAATTCTCTGGGCCCAAAAAGCACGGTGTAAGTGGATTCAGGATGGAGATAGAAACACAGCCTACTTCCATCCCACTACCATTGTTCGTAGGAGGAAGAACCGAATCGAGATGCTAAAGGACAGTGGAGGCCAATGGACGTTGGAGGAATCAGAATTAAAACAGCTTGCAGTGTCTTATTTTCAGCAGCTCTTCCGCGAGGAAAATCATGGCTCCAATTTATTTCCTCTACCCAACCACTTTACACCAATTGATCAATTGTCGGCTGCATCATTAATCCAGCCCGTGGATGCCCAAGAAGTCAAGGGAAGCATCATGCAAATGGGAGCCCTCAAAGCACCTGGACCTGACGGACTACATGCTTTATTCTATCAGAAAAATTGGGAGGTTGTTGGTCCCGGAATTGTGGAGTTTGTCAAGGATATTTTTGAGCATGGAAAATGGGATCAACGGATCAGTCGCACCCTGATTGTCTTACTTCCGAAAATCGACAAACTGGAGTACATCACACAATTCTGCCCCATCGGATTGTGTAATGTCATCTACAAGGTGGTGACGAAACTCATAGTCAACCGGCTAAAGCCTTTACTCGGGAATCTAATAGATCTTACTCAATCGAGTTTTGTTCCGGGCCGACATATTACCGACAACTCCATAATTGTTCAAGAAGTTGTCCACTCAATGAAAAGGAAGCAGGGGGGCACCGGCATAATGACCATCAAGATTGATTTGGAAAAAGCATATGATCGGTTAAGATGGAGCTTTATTAAAGACACTCTTGAATTAGTCGGCATCCCGCAGACCTTGGTGGAGATCATAATGAAATGTGTTTCAACACCCTCACTCCAAGTTTGTTGGAACGGTGAAGTCACTGACTCTTTCCTCCCCTCCCGAGGAATAAGGCAAGGTGACCCAATCTCTCCATATCTCTTTGTTTTATGTATGGAAAGGTTAGGACACCTTATCAATCAAGCGGTGAGGAACAAGGAATGGAACCCAATCACGTTGAGCATGTCCGGGCCACTACTCTCTCATGTGTTTTTTGCCGATGATCTGCTCCTCTTTGCTGAGGCCACATTGAACCAAGTTAGAACCATTAATGCTTGCTTAACGAATTTTTGTTACTTCTCGGGGCAGAAGATTAGTAGAGAGAAGTCCAAAATTTGCTTCTCTAAGAACACAAGCAAGCGAATGGCTGCGGACATTAGTGCTGCATTTGGTTTTGCAAGAACCTGCGACCTTGGAAAGCATTTGGGCATCCCACTACTGCATTCCGAGAGTCTGAAATCCAAGTTTAGCTACCTTGAGGAGAAAACCCAACAGAAGCTCAATGGCTGGCAAGCATCACGATTATCCTTAGCCGGGCGGATAACACTAGCAAAATCAGTCCTTTCAGCAATGCCAGTATATGTGATGCAAACAATTAGTCTCCCCCGGTCCACGTGCGACAACCTTGACAGCCTGTGCAGAAATTTTATTTCGAGTTCGGATCCGGAACATACAAAAACACACTTAATTGGGTGGGAAACACTATGTGAGCCTAAATTGAGTGGGGGCATTGGTGTGAGAAAAATGAGAGCTTCAAATGATGCATTCATCATGAAAATCGCATGGCATTTAGCATTGAATTCTAACACTTTGTGGGTGCAGATTTTTAGAGCAAAATACTTCAAAGATCACACCCAACTCCCATTGTCATTGAAAAAGCGCACAGGTTCAAACTTATGGAATGCCGTCTTCAGAATTTGGCCTTTATTTAGAGAGCAGGTGGGCTGGTGCCTAGGCGATGGCAGGTCGGCTCTGTTTTGGGAGGATTTTTGGATTGATGAAGACCTGCCTTTGTCCAAAATAGCACCAGATTATCCGAGCTCAGAGAAGTATACAACAGTAATGGAATTTCTAACTCATGAGGGCGGTTGGGATTGGGAGAGGTTCCAACCTCATCTCTCCAACCGTGAGCTAAGCAGGATCTGGAATTGCACACCCCCGAGAGCGGAGAAAGGTCCGGATACACTTGCTTGGCTCCCGAATAGAAGAAAGGAGTTCACTGTAGAATCAGCTTATTCTGTAATTGAGGCTCCGAATTGGGGCCCCGACAATCGCAAATGGAACTTGATATGGAAGTGGAGAGGACCGGCTCGCATCAACACGTTTCTTTGGCTTATGTTACATGAGAGGCTGATGACGAACTCCAATAGATGCCGAAGACATATGTCAACATTCGACCTTTGCCCTCGATGTAAGAAGGAGGCAGAAACATCCCTGCATGCATTCCGAGACTGCGAAGAGGTGAGAGATATTTGGCTTGCTGTAAATGATTTTTCTTTACGCCCAGATTTCTTTCAGCTCACCTGGGAACACTGGCTGCTCACTAACCTCAAACCGAGGAACGACCCCAGGAATTGGAGCACCCTATTTGGAGTTACATGCTGGAAAATCTGGTTATGGCGCAACCAAATTGTTTTTGACCAAGATACCCAGCCGCCTGCCTACCCCATTAGCGCGATTGTTACAATGGCTAATGATATAAGGAGAACCAAGAGTTGGCTGGATAAAAGTGGCGGGAATTTGCTAGCTTTGGATACTTTGAGTGTTAAATGGGAACCTCCAATATGTGGATACTGGAAGATCAATGTCTCAAAAACCGACATCGCATGTGGAGGAGTTTGTAGGAATAGCCATGGTGAGTGGATTCGCGGGTTCGTGGTCAACTCACAAGCATGCTCTAAGCTTACAGGTGATTTGTTGGCGATTTGGTACGGTTTACAAATGGCTGTGAACTTGGATGCTTCACTTATTTGGCTTGAGACTGATGCCCAAGAAGTAGCTCAATGGCTCTTGGATGATATCGTATGGGAACCGGAGCATTCTGCCCTGGTGAAAGACATCAAATTTCTCTTGAAAGCTCATGATCACTGGTCCATCTCTTCTGTTTATAAGAGAGGAAATCAGGTAGCAACTAGCTTGGCACTCTTGGCCCCTAACTTTTGTAATGGGCTTTCAGTTTTGTATTCCCCTCCAACTGCAGTTGATGATCTGCTAAGGCTAGATAGGAATCACATGGCTTAGTAGCCATTGTTGTAAACTTCTTTTGAAGTATTAATACAATACATCCCGGTTCACACCAAAAAAAAAAGATGTTTTCACGCTTTTTAAAAAACTTGCGATGGCAAACTCGTAATATTTAAAAGAAGCATCTCATTAATGGCATTTTTGCAATTAAAGAGATCTTCATTTTTTGCCCAACTTCCATTCTCGTTTCTTTTTCTTCACTCTCCTCTCTCTCTCTTTTCCTTCATTCTCGTTTTTTTTTTTGGTTTGCAGCTCTGTATTCTTTTTTTCTCTCTCGCTCATTTCAGCTTTGCTCAAAGGTCATCTCCAACTTGTTCATAGTCACTCACCAATCACCCATTAACCATTAGTACTAGCTCTAAATTCGCTAGCTTGCAATTTATTGTTCCAGGTAATTTGTCCTCTAGATTTGGGAAAAAAAACCCTAATTTATAATTTGAGATTTTTGGTAAATTTGATGCTTTGCTCTTTTGTTTGTAGTATCTATGGTTGATTTAGTGCTTTCTTCTCTTCTTCCCCGCCATAGTCGCACTGCAGATCGATCATCATCACCACCTTCTTTTGCAAAGAAAAAATTGCCTGCCTTCCATGCTTTGAATCCATAGAGTTTATTTTTTGCTAGTTTGGCGTAATTTTTTCTCTTTCACTTTCAATATGTCTAATCTCTATTTATTTGACTAATTAGGATTTTGCATCTTTCGGTTAATTTCTGTAGTTCTATGTGTAATTTTTGTTCAAAAATTGCCTCCTGGCTTCCAATCAAGCCGAGGACTTTTTTTTTTTTTCCCCCTTGGCATTGCATTTCAATCAAGAGATGATCCCTGATCATTTCAATCTGCAAAGATTCTAAGGCCCTCTCCACCAAGCGTTCAATGGATGGAAATTTGCTTACAACCTGTAAGAGCACTTTAGTTGGAGCGCCTAAAGAGCTGGGCAAGAGCAAACTAAGGCTAGACACAAATTTTGTTTATAGAACAGACTTATGAGTAGCTTTCATGGTAGTCTGGGTAAACAAGATAGAACAAAGCTAATGTCGGTGTTCTGATTTCTGTAACTTTCCCTTTATGTATAATGTATCACCTCTTTTTAGACCTAAAAGAGTGCTAAATTTGCGTTTCAAAGTTGCATATTTTCGCTCAAGAGTAATTTTTTTCCCCCTCAAGATAGCGTGAATTGCGGTGACAACTACCAATACTAATTTTATATATCATTTTTTAAATTTAATGTTCATGTACACTATTCTTATTCTTTGAATGTGGCAGTGGGAAAAACTAATGGGTTGATCATTGTATGTTTTTTAAATGTAATAAGTTTTGTATTTATAATTAAATATTTTATTTTATTCATTATTATTATTATTTTTATAACTTCTAATTAAATAATTTTTTGTTATAGGCCAGTATTATCTTGTTGATGCTGAATATCCTTGTATGGCAGGATTTTTTTCCCCTTTTAGAGGTCAAAGGTATCATTCACAAGAATTTAATAGTAGCAGTCATCAACCTCGAAGTAGTGAAGAATTTTTTAACTACAGACATTCGTCATTGAGGATGGTAATCGAACGATGCTTTGGAGTTCTAAAAGCTCGTTTTCGAATTTTAAAATTAATGTCAAATTATAAACCTACTAAACAACGTCTTATTGTAATTGCTTGTTGTACAATTCATAATTATGCTCGTAAATGGGCACAATTTGATAAATTATTTGAAGAATGGGAAAATATAAGCCCATTAGAGATGGAGACTACATCTGGAAGTTCAAACGAGGGAACATCAGGTGCTTCAAGTTCTCGACAGGAAGAGTTAGGTGAGCAAGGTGCAGCAGCAATGGCAGAATATCAGAATAATATTGCAAATTTAATGTGGGCTAATCGATAATGTAAACTAATTAACATATGATATTAAATAAAATTATGTGATATTAAATAATGTATTATAATGAGTAATAATATTTGGAATATTCAACCTAATATTTTTAATATTTGTACAAATAAATTCTATTCTAAATTAATTTATGAATAAATTATGTGCTAGTGATTTTATTGTAAAATTCTCATATATAATCTAAATATTTTATTAATTAAATTACTTTATTAATCTAATAAGTTTATAATTTTTAATGTTTGAAAACAGTTCTTACATTTAATCCAGCCAAACAAGTTTTTTATTTTTAATTCTTTAAGAATTGTTTTAAAGTACAGATATCCAAACGAATTTTCAGTGTTTAAAAACTCTCAAAACAGTTTTCAGTTCTTAATATTTAAAACAGTTCTTAAGAACTAAAAACACAAAACAGTTCCCAAACGCACTCTAAATTTCTTTCTCAATTTTGGCGTTTTTTGTGGAGTAAATTAGGGACCAAGTTGTTATTTTCTACTACTTGTCACCCTCAAACTGATGGCCAAACTGAAGTTGTGAATAGAACTTTAGGAGCTTTATTGCGTGCTGTTGTGGGTAAGAATTTGAAAACTTGGGAAGAATGTGATAGTGTAATATGCCCAAAAGCCAATCATTGGATGATTGTACATAGTCGTGTAAATACATTAATGTTATTTCAATAAATATGTTTATGATATAAACGCTTGTACATATTTATAACCCTAGAATATTTTATATTCTTAAATGTCCCTAGTCGATTATTATTATGGATGGGTTGTAATAATAAATTAAGACTAGCGTATGTTGAGAATTATATGAGATATGAATTCTACATACGGGTACAAGTTAGAGAACTTGTGGACTGGACCGACCCACATAAGAACCCTACATGGAACGTTATATGATTGTCATTAGTGGTTCTTATATGTATTGTCCTTAGACCTGAGATCATCAAGGTTCCCAACATATGAGTCGTATACTTTGATATTATTCCTAGTCACTCGTAACTGAGTAGACGTAAGGGTAATCATTGGGTATATGACGTAATGTGTAGTGGGTTTTGATCGTTCAAGATGGGATTCGTCCAACCCATATAACGGGTATATTATCAGATGGGCCTCTTGATAGGGTTGAACTGCTAAATGCGTGGCCACGCTCGGATTGTGTGATATGGTGATATCATGAGTATCCGGTTTTACACAGTTAACTCTGGGATCAAGAAACTAAGATTAAACATATACGAGATTGAGGTTTTCCATGTCTCGTGTTTAATCTTGATAATGGGACGAAAGGACGATGACATGTTTCCGAGGCATAATGAATCAGTGTTGATCTTGTTGTTTGGGTAGCAATGATGTGTTGCTAGACATCGCTCATTGTTTATAATTGTAAAATGAGATTTTACAATTATTGCCAAACGTTACAAGTGCCAATAGGGTCACACACTTAGAACTGTTGGTTCGAGCTGGTGGTTGAACCATGGTTGGACCGTGGTTCGACCAGGTGGGTGGACCATGGTTGAACCTTGGTTGGACCATGGTTGAACTGGGTCGTTTTGGGCTGATTTGGTTCACTAATTATCAGAATTATTGAAGCAAAATTAATGCCATATGATGTGTAATCCCATTAATGCTTAGTGGAGCATCCATTAATGCTCAGTGGAGCATTAAGACATAGTGGAGACATGATTAGGCTTAAAGTATAATCATGATGGTTAATGCATGATGATGTTGGCCATTGTCTCATTAATATATACATTAATTGTGTGTATAAATAGGGCTTGATAATCAGATTATCAACACACACAACATTCACACAATTTAGATTTCACACTTCATTCTTTGAGAAAGAAAGAAACACATATAAACACTAGTTTCTAGCTCTTGAAAATTCTGTAGCTAGCACTGCGGTTCGGGAGTGCTCGGGTTAGTGATCGTGAGACGGTTGCTAGCAGTCATCAACGGTTCGTGTGGATACCGTAGAGGAGCCTGATTTCTTGTCGGGTTCTTGCTGATTCTACACTACAGTTGGGTGAAAGACCTCAACCAAACAAGGTACGAAAAATTGTTATTCGGTTTAGTTAGCTTCACTTGGATCCTCCATGAGTACCGGGTCTTTCCGCTGTGTTTTGACCAGTTGCATTCTACCAGCAAAAGATAGAAAATTGGTACTCCAATGTTTGATGCGAGACGTGATTTTCTCTACTAAAGCATGGCAATGCAGAGAGGAAAGCTTCCCTGACACAAGGGGAACACCAAGATATCTCACAGGGAGCACACCAAGTTTGAAACCACAAGTTTGAAGAAACATCTCCTTATGGAGATCAGAAACACCAGCAAGAAAAACTTCACACTTTTGAGGATTGAATTTAAGCCCAGATAGGTGATAAAAATGATCCAGAATGTTAGTCACAGCAACAACAGACGAAATACTACCATCAGAAAAGATCATAAGGTCATCTGCGAAGCATAGATGTGAAAGTGAAATTTTCTTGCAACGAGGGTGATAGGGCAATAGATTGTCCGCAGTAGCTTTATTGAGTAAACAAGATAAGATCTCTATGGAAATGACAAACAAATAGGGGGAAAGAGGATCCCCTTGCCTCATTCTTTTTCCCCCTTGAAAATAACCGCAAAGAGCTCCATTAATGGAAACAGAAAACATAGCCGTAGTGAAACAGACCTTAAGCCAGCCAATAAATTTCAATGGAAAACCAGCTGCAGCAAGGACATTCAATAGAAAAGTCCAATCAACAGAGTCCATTGCCTTCATAAGATCAATTTTTAAAGTGCATCTGCTGGACATACCGACACGGTGATAATTATGTACTACTTCATGGGCGAGAAGAACATTATCAACAATTCTGCGACCAGGAATAAATGCTGTTTGATTACCACTAATAAGATCAGGAAGACACTGTTTCAACCGATTGGCTAAAATTCTGGAGATGCATTTATATAACGTAGAGCAGCAGGCAATAGGCCGATAATCCGATACTTTCTGGGCATTTGGAACTTTAGGAATCAAACAAAGAATGGTGGAGTTAATCCCCTTGAGCATCTTACCACAGTGGAAAAATTCCTGAACAGCTTGAATTACATCATTCCCAACTACTGACAAAGACGAGGTAAAGAACTCAGCATTATATCCATCAGGTCCCGGAGCTTTATTCCGACCAAGAGAAAACATTGAAGATTTAATTTCTTCTGGTGTGACTTCAGCAACCAACATATTACAATGTGCAGTTGATATAGTGCGGGAAAGCAAAGACTGAAAATAAGCAATTGATCCACCAGTGACAACAGAATTAGAGGACCCAAGAAAATCAGCATAAAACTGTACAATTGTGTCCTCAATCTGTCGTGGATTAGTAATCAGATCACCAGTAGGGGAGAGCAAGGAGCGAATGAGATTTTTTGCTTTCCGAGCTCGAACAATGTTATGAAAAAACTGAGTATTAAAGTCACCACAATATAACCAATTAATCCTGGACCTTTGGCGAAGGAAAGATTCCTCAGCAACTCGAAGCTCTGCCAGCTGAGTAAGAAAACACTGCTCTAAACTCAAAAGATCATCATTGAGGTCACCATTAAAAATTTGTTACTGGACAGATAAAAGCTCACGCTCAAGAACCAGGATACGAGAAAAGAAATTATTATACTCCCGTTGATGCAACTTTTTAAGATCAGTCTTGAGGAACTTAAGTTTTTGCCACAATTTATACATGGCATGACCATCAATATGCTTGCTCCAGGCAGCAGTCACAATAGGAAGGAATTCAGGATGTACAGTCCAGTGATTACAAAACTTAAAGGGCTTGGGCCCTTGGAATGTAGCAGAAGTGGAAGAGAAGACAATAGGAGAATGATCTGAAACGCCTGGGGGAGGGAAATCCACAGAGCTTGTAGAAAAGAAAGAGAACCAAGCAGCATTAACAAGGAACCTGTCTAATTTCCGAAAAATAGGATTAACAAGCTGTTTGTTGGACCAGGTAAAGAAAGTACCCGTGTAAGGATGGTCAAATAAACCAGAAGAATAAAGACAAGTTGCAAAATCATCAATGTCTTTAGAAGAATGAGCAGTAGAAGAAGAGGATTCGGCAGGCCGAAGTATAATGTTGAAATCACCCGATAGACACCAAGGAGATGAACCTACCGAAGCAGCAAGACGACTAATGCTGAAGTACAGAATTGAAGCTCTCTCAGAAGCTGAGTTTGAGCCATATACAAAGGTACTATGGAGAAAACTTTGCTCCCTCAGATTGCGGACAAGGCAATGAATAAACTGATCAGAGCATTCCAAAATCTTAACATCTACTCGGTCAGACCACAACAGCCAAATGCGCCCTAGACGAGCAGAGTTATAGTTATTGCCAAAACTCCACTGAGGAAGAAAGGATTTTCGAATTGCAGGAGCATTGCTAACTAAAATTTTAGTCTTAACTAAGCAACAAATATCAACTGAAAAAGAAGAAATACGCTGTAAAATAGAATCACGCTTGGAGGGGTCATTTAGTCCCCTTACATTCCAAGTGATCCACTTCATTTATGTAGGAGAGTGATTGGGAATACCAGCTCCTTTCGGAGAATTTTGAACAGCTTTACCTCGTCCACGCCCACGTTTAGGTTTAGTAGCAGCACCTGCCTTTGGTTTTTTGGGACTTTGAACAATAGAATCTGAGTTAGTGGGAACAGGAGGAACAACATGGGGAGGTACCGAATTTGTAGCATTCAGCTGAGTATGACCAATAGGCAACAGAGGCTGTTGAGTAGCAATAGTAGGAGCAATCATCTTAGTAATAGAATCAGATGGCATATCCTTTAAAGATGCTTCAGATATACCAACATGTTGAGCTTGCGAGGAAGATGTATTAAGAACAGTAGGAACCAAGGTCGTGCAAATAGGTTCAGAAGTAGTAGCACCAGAACTAGAGCCAGCCAATTGAGTAGTTGAGGAAACCCAGAAGTCCCAGAAGAGCTAGCAATAGACACTGGTACTTTAGGAATCCATTGAGTGACAAGTTTTTTCAACGAACAAGCCAGAGAACAATGCCCCCAAGATTTGCACAAGTCACAGAGCTGCGGTTTCCAGGAGTAAGAGATATCAATGATACGAGCGCCACCATTAAAAGCAATAGCTATTTCCTCAAGAAGAGGTTTGGAGAAATCAACATTAATACAAAGGCTGACACGATCAAAAACAAGAAGCTTAGAATAATCCTGATTCATGTGCAGAGGAGTCCCAATGGCACTAGCCAGATAGCTTAACCCTTCTTTAGTGAGTAATTCCAGAGGAACTTTGCCCAAATGCACCCAAACAGGTATAATAGGTGTAGAGAAATCAATGGATTTGATATCAGCATCCCATTTACGGAGGAGGAGAGGAATACCTCCAATATGCCATGGGCCTCCAAAAAGTGCACGAGATAGAGAAGAATCAGATGGAAATTGGAAGAGATAAAGATCATCCTTATAGTGAGCCACAAAAAAAGCACCATTACGACCCCACAATCTGTCCGCCATAGCCTGAATCAGTCCAAACTTCGGGGGGTACCCATGAATTGTCCAACCAAACAGAGAGAGAACTTCTTCTGCCCTATTGCAAGAATATCCGAAGGTATCTGCATAATGGATGAATTTGCTGCATAGATAGGAGCAACATATTGCAAAGGGTGAGCAGGACGCTCCGCAATTGTCGCCCATGACTTTGGAGCAGGATCAGCTTTGTGCTGAGGAAGGACAGGATCCGTCTTAGAAGCAAAAGACTCCAAATGAGAAGAAATCCCCAAATCAGGCACCGGTGGAACCCTAGAATCAAATCCATCAGTTGAAACAACGGGAACATTCACCTTATCAGAAACCGGAACAAGCATAGAGTCAGAGATATCCTTTCCCTTCAGCTTCCTCTGGATTTGAGAACTAGCTTGAAATAGCAAATCAAGACGATTCAGGTCCATGGTCATTGCTGATCGCTCGCAAGGATTACCAGAGGAATCCAACAATACAGGAGTTGGTAAATCAACACAAGATCATGAGGAGATAAAGAAACTGATGGAGAGCGATGGGAGAACAAAGAGAAAAACAAGAATCGCGATAATTTTCCCAGAACATCCGTTGAGAACTAAATTTTCTAGAGAAAATTTTTAGAGAGAGAAAGAAGAGAGAGAATCGCGATTTTCTCGGTTAATATAATTTTTTTCTTTACACCCTTATGAAGAATTATGTGACCTTTTTGACCCCCTATCGACCCCCGGTTGGACCCCTAAACTAGGCCGGGTCGATGGCCGGGCCGGGTTTAACTAACTTGCTCGGTTCTTCACTCAGTCGTCTAGAATAGCACCAAAGGGTGATCAAGCCGATAATGCTGTGAAGTGCACTGTAACAAATCAAGGCAAGAATTGAAATTGAAAATACAAAGTCTTAATTATTAATTAAATAAAAAGTTAGAAGCAAAATCCGATAAACCTAGATAAAGAAATTAGTTCATGAAGAAGAAAATAATACTCAAAGAAGTTTGCGACATGATGTAAATAAAAACCTAAAATTGACTAGACTCCTTCAATCTTCTTCGGCCGAAAATTCCTTAAGTGTTGCAGCTCTCACACTTGTTTTGCCGAAGGTGTGCAAGATGCCCCTTCTAGGGTTTTGATCTTTTCTATTTATAAGACTTAATCTCCATGCAAAATCCTAGATTAATAAGTTTCCTTCACAAAATCAAGTAGTTAGATCTCCTTCCTTTTGCAAAGTGTCCACATGCATTCTCCAATTAAATTCGAGAAAAATAGGCGCATCTTCTCCTACAAAATAGGTCTTGTCCCACAACATGCTGTAAGGGATAAGGCTCCGCACAGCTTCGCATCGAATTGGGCTAAACTCGCCAAATTTTTCACAAAAACGTATCAAATGAACCTGAGAAGAAACGTAGGTAAGGAAGAGAGGATTTTCTTGTTAAAGAAATAAAAGTGCCGACTAAATGCAAATATGAATGCTAAACTATGGCCAAAAGATATAAAATTATGCCGTGAATTATATACAATTTCATGCTCATCACCAGTGTCAACAATATGTCTGTGACTACGCTCAGTAGAACCATTTTGAGCATGTGTATGTGGGCAGATTATTCGATGTTTTATTCCACAGTGTTTAAAATAAGTGTGTAGGCTACGGTATTCACCCCCCAATCTGTTTGAATAGAGTTTCTTTTTTTGAATGAAGATGAGCATGAACTAAAAGAAATTACAGAGAACCAGACAAAGCACCATTCAAGTCACGCAGGACTGTGCACAAGCAACTAACAGGAACCTGTTGAAAATAAGACACCCCAACAGGCAAAGAGAAACCAAACTTGGCTAACCAATCCGCACACTGATTGGCTTCGCGATAAACATGAGAAAGCCTGACATCCCAGGGCAGCTACAAAAGGTCTTGTACAGCTCGCAACAAAGCAGAACAACGGCAGGTCCGGGGGGATAGAGCTTGTAAATTCCGGACCGAATCCAATGAGTCCACCTCCACCAGCACACGCCGGAACCCCAAATCATAAGCCAACCGAAGACCATAGTATAACCCCCAAAGCTCAGCATTCAACACAAAATAAGATCCCAAGTTAGAGGAGAAGCCATGTAACCATTCACCTACCGACACCCTCAACACCCCACCAGCCGCAGCCATATGTGAATGTAAACGAACTGCACCATCTGTGTTCAACTTTACCCATCCAACCGATGGGACACGCCATACAGCAGGAGGCCTTAGCCCGAGGGTCATTCCCACACCTACATTAGAAGTCATAGCATGCAAAACTTGCCTACAATAAGACTGCACAAAAACCATTGGATTGAAGGGAGGTCCAACCCCAGAGAAAACCTGCTCATTACGCCACAACCAAAGGCGCCAACACAAAATGGCAAAACATAGGCGCCAAGGGACATCACCCCATACCGAAAACTGCAAAGCCAAATTAGAGGCAAACCAAGACCGAATACAAGTAGATGAGAAAAAACCTGAAGGTAGAAGAGTGGAGAACTCCCTCCACAAGGTCTTAGCCCAAGAACAATCACGAAGAACATGCAATGCAGTTTCAGCCTGAATAGAACATAAAGGACAAAGGGGAGAAGAGGCCAAATGCCGTTGAACCTGGCGGTGATTAGTAAGCAAATTATCATGAGCTGCCAACCACAAAAATGTCTGGACACGCTGTGGCCCCGGGCACGACCAAATCAGACCCAGACCGGATTTACGGTGGTGGGAGCCGACAGAAACTGTGCAAAATAGGCGGACCGGGTAGAAAACTGGCCAGAAGCAGTATGCTTCCAATACACCATGTTAGCACCCAACCCGCTTGAAGGGCACTGCACACCCATAATTTTGAGAATGATGGACGGCGCCAAAAGATGCTGAAATCGGGCCCAATCCCACTGCCCCAAAGGGGTCTAGAACTCAACCACCGGGCGCAACAAATCCTCCTCCGGTACCGGGCCCAAAGCATGATCCAAAAGAGGCCCCACATCCTCCACCCAAGCATCCTTCCAAAAGCAAACTGTACTTCCATCACCAACCGACCACTCTAGGCTATGATAAACCAGGGGCCAAACATGGCACAAACCACGCCACAAAGAAGAACAAACACCATGTGTAATAGAAGCCGGAGCCACCCCCCGATTAGGGAGATACTTGCCACGAAGCACACGGACCCAGAGGGAAGAGGGAGAGGCCACCATACCCCATGCCAACTAAAAATTGTTAAACAAGAGTTTGGAATTGTTTGAAAATAGAAAGAACATCAGACTTGTGCTTTATTGAATAGACCTAAAAAATTTACTATGATCATCAAGAAAAATAACATAATAATGACTAGAATCAATACCTGAGTAAGGGGATGATCCTCAAACATCACTAAATATTAAATCTAGTGTTTTTTTAGCACGATGACTACTACTGGACTACTGGACAAATGTAAACGTGAAGTTTTGCCCAATGGGCATGCAAGACATGATGGAAACTATGAACTACGTGAGGAGACAACAAGATGATAATGGTTCAAGATGCAATGTTGAATAGCTTGATAAGGGTGCCCAAGGCGTTGGTGCCGGACTTCTTCTCCTACCCGAACAACAGACAGAGCAGCAATAGACGAGGATGGAATGGAGGAGAAGAAATATAAACCATGGTCACTCCTGCTTGTAAGGATGGTTTTCTTGATGCACCGATCCTTAACAAAGAAAGTGTTAGGATGAAACTCAAAAAATATATTATTGTCTTTAGTAAACTGTCGGACAGAAAGAAGAGATTTTGTGATGGAAGAACATGAAGAACATTATAAAGATGAAGAGGTCGAGTAGTAGAAGGTATAGAAAAGTTACCAATAGAATTGATGGTTAGATCTTGTTCACTGCCAACTTGAACAGAGTCATTCCCAAAGTATTATGATAGGCCTGAAGACTCTGATGATTTGGAGTAACATGGTGACTTGCATCAGTGTTAGGATACCACTGTTGCGGGGCATATTGTTGAGTAACAGAATTAACCACTGGAGAGTAATCAACATTACACTGGTAACATGCATGTACTGTGTGTCCAAGTTTGTTGCACAACTGACACCAAGGCCTGTTGGAGTCATTATTGCGACCAGGACGGTTGTCATAATTCTGTCGGTACTGTGGTTGATTACCGTGTTCTCGTCCACAATTGCCTCTTCCTCGATGTTGGATCGATTATCCAGAGAAGGCTGCCATTGAGTAACATGTGCAGAGGGCAGTGCCGGCACAGGAGCATCAGACATAGAGTTGGCAAGAACAAAGTCAAGCTGTAAGGCTTTAAGTGGATCACCATGAAGAATTTCATAATTCAATAAAATACTTTGGAGTTCTGCAAACTCAGCGGGCTCGCAACGAGCAATTAAGGTTGTAGCAAAAGTTTTCAAGGCTGGTTGCAGGCCACGAATAACACTGATGTTGAAATCAAGAGTGGGAACAGCTTGTCTTGTGGCAACCAGTTCATCAACTAAACCCTCTGCTTGGTTAAGATAGCTCACGGTAGGTTCATCTGGAGATTGCAAAATACTCTGAAGGGCCATGTGTATGGCCATGCGACGAGTATAATCAAGAGAGGCAAGAGACGTGAAAATGGCATCCTACACAGCCTTAGATGTTGGTTTCCCAACAACTGTAACAACTGTTGGGAACAGTTCAACAGATAAGGAGGAGTTAATGATACTCATGATGGTTTGATCCTTCTGAATCCATCGCAAATATGCGGGTTTAGTGGAGATAACTCCTGCTGTAGAAATAAGAGTAGCCGGTGGACATGGAAAAGCCCCAGTTACATAACCAAGGCGACCATGGCCGGCCAGAAAAGGCTCTATTTGAGCCCGCTAGAATACATAGTTGGCACGGGTGAGTTTAATGGAGACAAAGTGATGAGGGTTGGAAAAGGGTGGCACAGGGACTGAGGTATCTGCAGGCGCAAACACGGTTTGAGTGACAGTGGCGGAAGGAGAGGCTGGAGTGGAGGAGGCTGGAGAGGCGCCCGACGCAGTTGACATGATGAACAGAAAAAGAAAGAGTCGTTAAGCAAGAGGGCTCCGCTACCATATAAGAGTATATAACATAA
The DNA here is from genome assembly GCA_028386065.3 of Turnera subulata. Taxonomy (NCBI): domain Eukaryota; kingdom Viridiplantae; phylum Streptophyta; class Magnoliopsida; order Malpighiales; family Passifloraceae; genus Turnera; species Turnera subulata. The sequence goes on along the minus strand of JAKUCV010002032.1, from coordinate 84,008 downwards.
ATAGGTATTTGTGAAAGGCACACTTGAATCAGGTGGCCATATGGATACAATACTTGTCATACATGGTAAGAGTTACAACGATACTAAAATACTATAGAGAGGGTATGAAGATTATATGATGTGACTAAAACCGTCAATCATTATCTATACACTGAGTTGGATCCTTATGTGCTTACAATATACAACAGTAACCTCTACAACATGAAATTCCTCTTCATTGCTGTTGATTCCCTTCAAAAGTTGGTAATTCTAGCGGTTTGCAAGTGACAAGCAAAAGTGGTCTTGATTGGAACATCACTGTCTTCTCTCTCGTTGCTCTTCCTAACACTCTTGTGGTGGGTATTCCTCTCATGATGGTCATGTATGGAGAATCCACATCAGCCCTCATGATCCAAATTGTAGTCTTGCAAGTTGTTATAAGGTACATTGTCATTTTATTCATGTATGAGTACAAGAATGCAGGCCAACTGCTGGCACAATAATTTCCTGATACTGCAGCGGCCATTTGTTCTGTGAAGATTAATTCTGATGTTGTTTCCCTTAGTGGCTAGGAACCCTTAGAAGCAGAAATCGAGATGGATGAAGATGGTAAGCTGCATGTAATCCTGAGAAATTCTTCATTTCGGGGACCAAGAGTGTTAGATTTTTCAGGGGTTGAGGTGTTTTCTATACAATCCTCCATGCGAAAGTCGTCAAGTATCAACAACGTAGATTTGCATGCTGAGTTTGGTGCTTTTGATTCCTTCCGCGTAGCTTATCAACATGACCAGGACAAAGATTCAGCAGGTCACTAACGAAGATTGTACATTTGTTTAACAAAGGCTGTTAGTTTTGATTGCTCATTTAGTTAATTAGTTGTGCAACATAATAAAAGTTATTGCAGATTTACATGTGGAAGGACGGGAGGACAAAGGAAAGTTATTCACAGACGCCTCCTCCAACAGTTATGACTAAGCTGATTCTCATCATTGTTTGGAGGAAAGTAGCTAGAAATCCATATACCTATGCAAGTATTTTGGGATTAAAGATTTGTTTCATCCCTATGTTGGCGCTAAAGTTGGAATTCATCCCTATGTTAGATTTTGGCTTCTTTTCATCCTATTGTTTCCCTTAGTTAGCCTACTTTGATCTCTCTAGCCGGAATCCAGTGGAAAATGCTAACGTGGCAAGTTTTTCGACGCCACATCAGCATATGTGGAATCCACATGTTAGGTCGAACCCACAAATCAAACTGACTCGTCCCGACCGGTTTGCCCACAAAAAACCCATTTTGTAAATTCAGTTTGTCCATTTCTTTTTTCTTAAAATTAATATCTTTAAAACCTTTCATTGAATTAAAAATTCGTTAAAAAAATAACTTATACTAATTAAATAATAAATTATAATATAAGTTATTATTTAATTGGTACAAGTTAAAACTTCACTTTTGAAATAATTTTTAATTCAATAAAAGGTTTTTTTAAAAAATAAATTATTATAATATATTATTTAATTAGTATAAATTATTATTTTATTTTTGAAAGTATTTTTAATTTAATTAAAGGTTCTAAAGAAATTAAATTTTAGGAAAAAAGCAAAAAAGAATAAAAAATAAGTCTTTTGGGTAGGTGAACCAATCAGGTCAAACCGATTTGATTTAAGGGACGAACCGATCGGGTTGATTCAGTTCGATTTGTTGGTTTGACCTGACATGTGGTTTCCACATGTGCTGATGTGGCGTCGAAAAACATGCCACGTCAGCATTTTCCACCGGATTCCGGCGAGAGGGATCAAAGTAGGCTAACTAGGGGAAACAGAGGGATGAAAAGAAACCAAAATCTAACACAAGAATGAATTCCAACTTTAACACCCAACACAAGAAGAAACAAGTCTTTAATCTGTATTTTGGGTCTGGTGTGGGCTCTAATAGCATTTAGGTGCCATAATCTTTACCCTGTCCCACTTTTTATCTAACCATTTTCATAAATGTCCACTATCATGACATGTTTTCTTGATGTGCACAATATTTCTTAGGAATCTGCACATAACTAATTCGTTATTAGTGCTTGATTTTATGCAGATGGAACATCAAAATGCCTTTGATTATAACCGGATGTATTAAAATATTGTCCATGATGACTTCTACCATGCACTCCTGGATGGGCCGTGGTCGATCTTTGGGCAGACCCTCACAGTTCAGCCATGGTCTGAATCCTTCAGAGCTACATCAAACCGAATTGAAAAGGTTGCTACCTGGGTAAGATTCCTGGACTTCCCCCTAGATAAATATCATTCTCGCATTCTCTGGGCTATGGGAGATCTAGTGGGAAATATAGTGAAATTGGAGAAGAATGCTGAAAACCCTTCCCGAGGAAAATTCGCAAAGGCGGCGGTTTGCATCGACCTGACCAAAGCGTTGAGGGGCACTGTCACGGTTGATGGGGTGAGCTACAAAGTGGTATATGAGGGACTACCTCCTATCTGCACCACCTGCGGCCGTGTGGGTCATGAGGCTGGAGTTTGCCCAGAGAAACCAGCTCAATCGAGCCCAGCAACACCTGGGAACCCGGAGGGGGAGGGCACTCCTAGCAATGCAAAAACAACTAACCACCTAGCCAGCACTTCCAGGGAACAGAGTAATCAGAAGGAGTTGAGGGGTGAATGGATGAATGCGCCTAGAAGGAACAGACGCCCGACTAAGCGCCCGGTGGAAGCCCTACATACAAAATCTGGTCCAGTGACATCCGCCCAGTCAGCCAACCGCTTCCAATCTCTGGAGGAAGTGGATTTCTGCCTATGGGAGAACTCCTCGGGCCCCATTCCAGAACCACAACCGAGCACCGCCCTTCCTATCCCTCAATATGTCCCCAAACCAACCACCAAACCCACCAAAAACCCTCAATCAAATAGATCCCCTTCTGGCAAAAAACAGAGAATACCACTCAAGGATATCTCCAATAAGAAAGCCCAGTCCCAATCAAAGACCAGACCTGGTTCCGCAACCCCAAGTCCTGCACCAGTCCATGCCCCCGCTATCCCCAAATCTCCATCTGCCCCCACCCAAGCCATTTCATCAGCAACCACCACGCCTGCACATTCTGCAGTACTTTTATCGGAGGCTAATCACCGAGATGTGGTTCAGCCGCTGAATATCCCGTCAACCCAGCCAAGCCTACAACCTCCTACGCCACACTTCCATCATCAAACATCGCCACCTTATAACACCAGCCCAGCGAAACCCTCGAATCCCACTTCCATCCTCCTCCATACCACAAATCCTCAACCAATGCAAGTGGCTGACCAAACAACTACCAGCGGCATCACTGATGAATTGATGCATCAACCTGACAATTCAAGCTCTCTTGCACAGCCTAATATGTCCGCAATATCTGCAGGTTTCCCTGCGACCTCCACTATTAATTCCCATTAATGTTACCTATGATATTATGGAACTGCCAGGGGGCAGTAAAGAAATAGTTTGCTAGAATGTTCCTAGAGCTATGACAGTTACATAACCCGGCCGTTGCAGTAGTAGTTGAGCCGAGAGTCAGTGGTCCGAAAGCTGGTAGGATAATCAGACGATTGAACTTCTCCAATTCACATCGAATTGAAGCTCGCGGCTTTGCTGGAGGGGTTTGGTTGTTATGGGATGCTAACAGAGTCTCTGTGCAAGTGCTTCATAACCACACCCAGTTCATCCACTCACGCGTCACTATTGGGCTAAAGTCTTTCCTTTTTACTGCGGTGTATGCCAGCCCCCAGGAAAAGTGGCGAACTTTCTGTTTGAAAAACATCATTGCTCTCTCGGGAAGCATAACGGAACCATGGTTATTGGGTGCCGATTTTAATGCGGTTTTGGACAATAATGAAAGAAGGGACAGATTTGGAAGACCAGGGGCAGCAAACAGAAATTTTCAATCATGTGTTTCCCAAGCCAATCTGTTAGACCTTCAATTCTCGGGTAGCCTTTTCACGTGGAAAGGAGGGGGGCGCCAAGCCCGATTGGATCGCTTCTTTTGTAACTCAGAATGGAGAATAACTTATCCGGAGGCGGCAGTTTTACACCTTCCCCTTTTATGCTCTGATCATAGACCGATTGTTCTAAAAGATGGCAGCCCTTCACCACCTAAAGCCAACCGCCCCTTCAGGTTCCAAGCTGCTTGGCTTACTCACCCTGAATTTGCCCGGTTTGTCACGGAATCTTGGGATAAAACATTACCGATTAGAGACGCTGTTGGTGATTTTTTAGAGAAAGTAAAAGAATGGAACAAGAAGGTTTTTGGTAATATCCACCATAGGAAAAGAAGATTGTTGGCGAGACTAGCTGGTATTCAACGCTACTTAGAAAAACTGCCATCCGTGTTCTTGTCAAAACTGGAGACGGAGCTAAGAATGCAATTGGATTCGGTCCTTATTCAGGAAGAATTACTCTGGGCCCAGAAGGCTAGATGTCGATGGGTAAATGATGGAGATAGGAACACTTCCTACTACCATGCATCTACTATTATCCGACGCAAACAAAATGGAATAGAAGCGCTTCTTGACGAGAACAATCAGTGGCAGACGGATGCTAGGATTCTTCAAAATTTGGCAGTATCTTACTTCCAGCGTCTATTTAACGAAGAAGGCCCATCCTTGGTACTTTTCCCTCTTCCAAGTGCCTTCCCAACCCATGCCCCTTCTAGCCTGGAAGCATTATTGGACCAAGTCACAGAATCTGAAGTAAAAGAGAGCTTAATGCAAATGGCCCCCCTCCAAGCCCCCGGCCCTGATGGTATTCATGCTATTCTCTATCAGTCGCAGTGGGATATCATAGGCCCGCAACTTGTTGACTTTATCCAAAAAGTCTTCTCACAGGGGGAGTGGGATCCGAATCTGAATAAGACCTTGATTGTGCTACTCCTTAAGTCAGAAAAGCCAGAGAGACTCCAACAATTCAGACCCATAGGCCTGTGCAATGTGAGCTATAAGCTCCTGACCAAGCTAATAGTGAATAGGATAAAACCCCTCCTCACAAACTTGGTAGCCCCCAACCAATCTAGTTTTGTCCCCGGCCGACACATCACCGACAACACCATTATAGTACAAGAAGTCATTCATACCATGAGACAAAAGAAGAAAGGAGGATCTAGGATTATGGTCCTAAAAATCGACCTCGAAAAGGCGTACGACCGCCTTAGATGGAGCTTTGTTCGTGAAACCTTAGAGCTTGCTGGCTTTCCTTCATTATTGATCGAGATTATTATGCTTTGCATATCCTCCTCATCTCTACAGGTTTGCTGGAATGGAGGCACATCTGACTCTTTTAAGCCATCCAGAGGTATCTGCAGGGAGACCCAATTTCTCCATACATTTTTGTCCTTTGTATGGAACGGTTGGGTCATACCATCCATAGCGCAGTGGCCAACAACGAATGGAAGCCTATCACACTAAATCGAGGAGGACCGAAGCTGTCGCACTTATTCTTTGCAGATGACCTCCTACTTTTTGCCGAAGCATCCGTCGATCAATCCACTGTGGTGATGGACAGCCTAAACAATTTCTGCTACTGCTCGGGTCAGAAAATCAGTAGAGAAAAATAACAGGTATGCTACTCGGCAAATGTCCCTGCTGGCATTCAGGCGCAGATCACTTCGCGTCTTGGTTTCAAAACTACTTCCAATTTGGGAAGACATCTCGGCGTGCCACTACTGCATTCGAGGGTGAACAAAGCTATCTTTGGATATTTACTAGACAAAGCTCAAGAAAGGCTAAATGGATGGAGAACAAAACACCTATCGCTTGCCGGTAGAGTTACACTCTCAAAGACATTCCTCTCTGCCCTCCCCATCTATACCTTGCAATCTTTGGCTCTCCCTAAATCAGTATGTGATGACCTGGACAAGTTGAGCCGTCAGTTTATCTGGGGCTCTACCGCCAAACAAAAGAAACTACATCTTGTAAACTGGCCTACCCTGTGTCACCCAAAAGCATCTGGAGGTCTTGGCATTAGAAAGATGCAATCTGTGAACAAGGCTTTTACTCTCTAACTAGCATGGAAAATAGTAGAGCAACCCGAAGCCCTTTGGGTACAAGTGCTACGTGGTAAATACTTCAAAACCGGAGAGAGGCTGCCCAAGATACTGAAGAAACGAGTGGGCTCCAACCTTTGGGGAGCATTGTACCGGATTTGGCCCACTTTTTGCGAAGCGACTGGGTGGAAAATAGGGGATGGAAGGACAGCTCTCTTTTAGAGTGATAAGTGGCTTTTCGATGATGTACCCTTGGTTGAGATTAGCCCAAATATTCCGGAGGCCCTCATTAATCTATCAGTTGCTGATTTAACAATCCAAAGGGATTGGAATTGGGACCTGCTAGAAGCCATCCTCCCTCCGGAGGTCAAACGGGCTCTATGGGATGCTCCTACTCCAAGGACAGAGAAGGGCCCAGACACGCTGAGATGGATCCCCTGCTCGAAAGGTAAGTTCTCCATTTCCACAGCTTATTCATTGTTGGAACAAGATAGTTGGGGACCAGAAAAGCGCCTGTGGAAGGTCATATGGAGATGGAATGGCCCTCTGCGCATTGCCACTTTTCTGTGGCTTCTAGGGCAGGAAAAACTACTGACTAACCACTCCAGAGTAAAACGTCACCTAGCAGTGTCAGATACTTGCCCACGATGTGATCGAACTGAGGAATCAAGCCTCCACGTGATGAGGGACTGCTTCTTTGCAAAAGACATATGGTATGCTATATCAAATAACCAACTCGGGAGGGACTTCTTTTCTAGCTCTCTAGAAAAATGGTTACTAGAAAATTTGGATGGAAGATCACGAAACAAGGAGTGGATGGTGTCCTTTGCTGTGACATGTTGGCTCCTATGGACCTGGCAAAATCAGCTAATTTTTGAACCGGAAATGGCCAATGGCTCCAATCCAGTGTCCACACTTCGTCGGACCATTGACAACTTCAGGTTTTCTCTGCAACACCCATCAAGCTCTCGCCTCTTGTCTAGGCTGAATGGTCAAAGCAGGCTCTCTTGGCAACCACCAAAGTCAGGGGAGATCAAAATAAATGTATCTAGCTCATCATCCTCTAACACCTCCTTATCAGGGTGTGGAGGAGTGTGTCGCGACTCCAATGGTGATTGGATATTTGGCTTTATCTGTCCTTTTGAAGTTGTGCCAAGTTTCAAGGCAGACCTCTTGGCTATTCTGCTGGGTTTGCAGGTTGCTAGAAATTGGAACTGCACTATTGTATGTCTGGAGTCGGATGCTGCAGCTGCAATTGAATGGCTATCTGATGACTACGACTGGAATGCTGAGTATGCAGAGATTGCTAGGGAGATCAAGATTCTGTTGAATAGTCCTAATCTTATCTCTCTGTCTTTTATTCAGAGTGACGCTAATTGTGTGGCTTCGTCTCTTATTCCGTTATTGCCCCAGTTTTGTTTTGGGCTTACCTTACTTAGTTCTCCACCTGTTGTAATCAGTCCTCTATTACTGGCTGATAGAGGCTACTGATGTGTAGTATGATACTCGTTGTAACTGTTTTTGGTTTTGATTAATCAACACCTCATTTCCCGGTCGCTGACAAAAAAAAAAAATGGTGTTGTTTAGTTGGTGAAGAATGGAATGATCAATTATTAAGTATTATGCTTAAACAGGCTTGTTTTCCTCTCCACAACCGAAGATTACTGCCTGTGGGGAAAAAGTTGCATTTATTTCCATGGTTATTAAATTCTTGGTAGGTCCGTTGGTAATGGCACCAACTTCTGCTGGAGTAAATAGTTTTTTCTGTCCTTCCACTTTATCGATTTCGCATTTGTTGTCCCTCTTCGTTTTTTTTGACTCATGTCGTCCCTTAACTCTGGATTTACCGGGTCACGTGGTCCTTTTTACCTGCTGCAGCAGGTTAATAGCTATGGAGCTGACAAGTGGCAGTGGGGCCCACACATAACTTATTTATTTAATCAATTTTTTTTTCTAAAATCAAATTTTATTTTTAAAATCCTTAAAAATAAGTAAATCTTAATTTTCCTCATTATATACTAGCGTCCTCCACTGTTTTTTTTTTTAATTTATAGGTTAGAATTAGATATACCTCTCTCATTGTTTTCGTTTTTTTTATTCTAATTTTGGTTATTTGTGTTCAATTTCATTAACCGAAATATTATAGAGGGATTAGGTGAGATGATGATCATATTTAATTTTTTTCTCAATGCATATTTAGAAATTAATATTTATTTTTTAAAAAAAGTTTAATTTAAATAAAGAATTTTTAGGCTTAAATTTTTGGAAAAATATAAAAAAGGATAAAAAGAATAAAAAATTGTATAGATCATGGGCCCTACTACCACGTGTCAGCTCCACAGCTACCAACCTGCTGTAGCAGGTAAAAAGGACCACCTGACCCAGTTAATCAAGAATTGAGTGACGACATGAGTGAAAAAAAACGAAGAGGGACAACAAATGTGAAATTGATAAAGTGAAGGGACACAAAAAAACTATTTACTCACTTCTGCTGCTATTGGCATCCGGGGAATCTTCTGCGTATTGCAATTGTTCAGGTTATTTTAAATATTTTAAGTTCATCGTATAAGAGTATATGCACATATATAATTCATGAAATTTACTTTCTAATCTCATCATGATAATAATGCAGCCTGCTCTTCCTCTGGGTATCCTTCCTTTTATATTTACTAAAGAATATAATCTCCACACAAACATACTTAGCACTGAGGGAGTTATTAACAAAACTAATTCCTATGACTTACATTCTAAGTACAAGACTGTTTCCAAAAAAAAAAGATACTAAAGAATTGGAGTTTGATTTCTCAAATCTTTGTTTGTTTTTTTTTTTTTTGCAGAGTCATTTTTGAAATGTTCATTTCCTTACCCGTTACAGTAATATGTGCTTATTGGGCTTTAGTTTTTTTTTTTTTTTTCAAGAAAGAGGCACTGAAAATTTGGACTACTGGTTTGTACTATGTGGGTTCATATTTGAGTGTTTAACAAGTTTTTTTTGGTTTGCTTATTATTCAATTTCGTTTATATATTTGTTATAAAACAAAGAAAACGTGGATGTCATTTATTCACTATTACACCTACCCCTTCTATTTATATTGTACATTTTCTGGGTTGAATGAATAATGAGAAAAACTGTCTCTTCTCTAGTTCTTCTTCTTCTTAAATTCTTCTTCTCCATCCCCTGCTTCATCTCCATTAAACATTATTATTTTTAACACGTTATCAGCATGAAGCTTTAACCAACTGAGAAAAACAAAACCCAGTGAAAAATCAGAGCAAAAACCAGAGCTGGAAAGTGAAAAGAACACAGGTGTAGAAAATACTAGAAAACTGGAAAACGAAGGATGAACAGTTGTGTCACCCTCCTCGGCACTGTTCATGCGTAAGTGTTCCGGGCTGCGTCTCACGTCACCGCCCACACCGGCGTGCTCCTCACACCGTCGCCGACCGAACCGCGCCTTCTCCGTCCATTTCCGCCGCCGGACGCGCCGCCAGGAGAAGATGACCAGACGAGAAACCCGTCGGATCCTCTCCTCCTCGTCGGGTCTCCTCTTCGGATCCACTCCTTCCTCGCCTCGCCTGCAGCCGGAAGACGGCGCGCTGCTCGCCAGTGTCGCGCGCTGCTGTAGGTTGTCGCCGCACCGCTGCAACCCACCCGCTGTCCGAACAATGGAAACCAAGGAGTGTCGCGCCGCCCATTGCAGCAGAGTCGGGTCATTCCACCACGCACCGGAGAGTCGCGCCGCGCACCTCCTCCGCGTCCTCTCTCACGCCGCCTCGCTGGTGCCGCGTCCCAGTCATCCGTCTTTGCCTCGTCTCGCCGTCAGCCGCTGCAACCCGCAAGGTGTGCACGGGTTGAATACGACCTGGATGGGTCGTGGACAGGTCGAGACTTGGGCTGGTAAGCGTACTGTGATGTGGTGCACTATTGGGCTGCTGGGCTGCTTGGGTTGGGTGCTGGGCCTACTGCGTGGGTTGGGTGCTGGGCCTATTGCATGGGCCTATGTTTGGGCTCCTGCTGGAGCCTGGGCTTGGTCCTTATGGTAGGCTGGGCTGCACTATTCATGGCCCAGTATAAAAAAATAATAATAATTCTTGAAAATATATATTTTCAGGAAAAATATAATATGGGAGAATAATAATCATTATCATGGAAATAATTTTTTGAAAAAAAGGGATATTATCAAAGTATATACTCGGTATAATTATGGTATATTGTTTTGACACATGGCATTAAATGGTGAATGATAATGATAATGGTAAATTAATCCGAGACATAACCGAGCCGGATTAGTATTTTAATCTACAGTACAGCATATCATTTGCATATCAATTTATGTGCATCTTATGTGATAATGTTATATTATTTTCATGAAACCAAGGTAATCATTTCTAAATTTTTTCAATCCGCATTTGTTTATTTGCTTAGTATTTAATATTGGCTGGCTAAGCCGCCTTATCTCTTTGTTGGCCGGCTAAGCCGCCTTATCTCTTTGTTGGCCAGCAAAGCCGCCTTGTTTCATTTGTTGGCCGGCTAAGCCGCCTTTATCGAGTAAGCGTATATTATGCTATTATTAATACTGAAAGATTTATCGAGTAAGCATATATATTTTATGTTATAGTGTTTTATATTCATTTTATATCTTTTATTATTACTGTTATTATGACACTTGAATTGAAGGCCCTTGAAATTTCCAGAAGAAATTTATCATGGGCATTAGATGCTGAAATGCATTTAAATACTAATAGTCTGAAAGACACAATAAAAGGAGGAAATAAAGCAAAGACTGAATGTCTTACTGCCAAAAGATCCTGCAGATCTTTAAAAAAAAAAATTGAAGAAAAATATGACCACCAGAAGTTGGATATTATATGACCACTAGAAGAAGGACATTCTCCCAAAATTTTATTGCATGAGTATGCACCTGAAGTTGAAAGATTTTAAATCCATATAATGCAGTTATATTTCGAATGAATTCTCAGATGATATTGTGTGGAGAATTTGTTAATGATGTTGATATGAAAAAAATGATTTAATGCATCATATATGCTCATGCAATAGCAATATAGTGAAAGAGAATTCACGAAATATTTGATTTAACGAAGTGACTAACTATAAATAAAAACTATTATGAATCTTGTCCAATTGGTTGTGCTCCATTCCCTGAAGTGAATGCGATTGTATATGATAATATTGGCTATGAACATTCAATTGGACACAAACAGGCCTTATAACAAGGCATCTAGTAAATTATTATTAAGTGTCCCTGAAGGGCAAATCTAATATTGATGAAAACGTTACTTACCCTGAAGGTACATGTTAGTAATATGCCCAAAAGCCAATCAATGGATGATTCTAGTCATGTATATACATTAAGGTTATTCCAATAAATATGATTATGAGATATACTTTTTAGCTTTCCAGGGACACCAAGATTGCACTAAACCAAGCTCTACAGCTCTGGATATGGCCGAAATACTGAGTGCTGCCAAGTAGTTGGGAGAATCAGATTCTCAAAACATCGATGTTCAAGTTAGACATCGATGTTCACATGTATTTTTGGTTTCCAAATTTACAGAACATCATTGTATGAATTGTTGATTATATGCATGTGATGTAAGAACATATGTTGATGTAAATATTAAGTTCTTAGATGCCTTCCATGATATGCACTCATCAAGGTTAAGATCAACAATTGGTAGTTTTTGCCAAAGCAAGGTGCCAATGTTTATCCTAGCAAGGTGCGACTGGATAACTGTAATATCTGAATTGCTTATTGTGGGTTTGGACTTAACTAGGTCATCTTAATAGGATTAAGGACTTAGAGGCAAGGAGTTGAGCTATGTTTATGAGATAGACAAGAACAAGTGTTGTTCACTCAACTATCCAAGAGTTACATGAGATGTAATTGACAAGAGTTGTCTACCTAGATAGCTATAATGTAGGCGATCAGCCAAAGCTGACTTATATTGTAGTGAAATATGGATCTTGGCCTACTCATGATTATTTTCTTTTCATAGTAGGAGCATCATTTAATAGAATTCCTTGTTAAATGATTTATGTATACATGACTCTTATTTGTGTGAGTTGATCTTTGTTGTAGAGCTACCATGGCACAAAACACAGGTACACTATCATTGCGATCGGTCCTTGAGAAGGAAAAGCAGAATGGGAATAATTTCCTAAAGTGGTATCGTAATTTGAGGATTGTCCTCAAACAAGAAAAGAAGCTGTATGTCCTTGAAGGGCCTGTTCTGATTGAACCGGCGCCTAATGCTCCTAGGGCAGAAAGGGATGCTTACAAGAAGCATCTTGATGATGCATTGGATGTCGCATGTCTTATGCTAATAGCCATGGAATCTGGGCTTCAGAAGCAACATGAGAACATGGGGGCGTTTGATATGATCGAACACTTAAAGATGCTCTTTGATGAGCAAGCAAGACATGAGAGGTATGAGACCTCTAAGGCATTGTTCCAATGTAGAATGGCAGAGTCATCACCCCGTGAGACCTCATGTGCTCAAAATGATTGGTTACATTGAGAGCCTTGAGGGTCTTGGTTTTCCTTTGCAAAAGGAGTTGGCGGTTGATTTAGTCTTGCAATTGTTGCCGGACAGTTATAGCCAATTTGTCATGAACTTTAATATGAATCATCTTGACAAATCGTTGTCTGAGTTGCTTAACATGTTGGGAGCAGCTGAGCAACAAATGAGGGCAAACAAATACAACATTTTGATGATTGAAAAATGCAAAGGAAAGGGTAAAGCAAAGTTCAACAAGAAGAAGAAATGTGCCAAAACGTTTGGTGCATGTGCATCTTCTTGTGACCACGTGCTAAAACCCAAGGGTGGTATTGCAAAGGAAGGACATTGTTTCCATTGCAACAAACCGGGCCATTGGAAGCGCAACTGCCCTGTTTACCTTGAAGAGGTAAAGAAGAAGAAGGGAAGTGAGACTTCCACTTCAGGTATTTTCGTTATAGAAGCTAATATCTCTTTCTCTGCATCATGGGTATTAGATACCGAATGTGGTTCTCACATTTGTGTAAATGTGTAGGAACTGAGAAAGAGTAGGAGATTGACAAAGGGTAAGATAGACCTACGTGTCGGAAATGGAGCAAGAGTTACCACATTAGCCGTAGGAACTTACTATCTTACCTTATTGAGTGGTTTGGTTTTAGAACTAGACAATTGTTATTATGTACCGACCATAAGCAGGAATTTGATTTCTGTGTCTTGTCTTGACAAGAATGGTTTTTTTTTTTTGTAATATAGGACAATTGTTGTTCTATTTATTTCAATGATGTTTATTATGGTGGTGCGTATTTTAGCAATGGTTTGTGTGTTCTTAACCTAAAAACCGCGATCTATAACGTTAATACGAAGAAGGTTAGAATGAACGATTCTAATGAAACCTATCTTAGGCATTGTCGATTGGGCCATATAAATGAGACTCGTATTTCTAAACTCCATAAAGATGGACTTTTAGACTCATTTGATTTTGAATCATTTGAGACATGTGAGTCATGTTTGTTAGGCAAGATGACGAAGGCTCCTTTTACTGGTGAAGGTGAAAGAGCTTCGGACTTGTTAGGTCTTATACATAGTGATGTCGACACAAGCTAGAGGTGGTTTTCAATACTTCATTACATATGATGATTACAGTAGATATGGCTATGTGTATCTTATGAGACACAAGTCAGAATCCTTTGAAAAGTTCAAAGAGTTCAAGAATGAAGTACAGAATCAACTCGGTAAAAGTATTAAAATGCTTCGATATGATTGAGGAGATGAATACTTAAGCCGAGAATTTCTTGATCATCTAGAGCAATGTGGTATAGTATCACAGCTAACTCCACCAGGTACGCCTCAATGGAATGGTGTATCTGAAAGGAGGAATAGAACCTTGTTGGACATGGTTCGTTCTATGATGAGTTAAGCTGACCTTCCTTCTTCATTTTGGGGACATGCATTATTCAGTGCTGCATTTACACTTAACCGTGTTCCATCTAAATCGGTTGAAAAGACACCATATGAGATATGGACCGGGAAGCGTCCCAATTTGTCTTTTATGAGTCTTTGGGGTTGTGAGGCTTACGTGAGACGTGAAGCATTAGATAAACTCGGCCCTAAATCCGAGAAGTGCATCTTTGTAGGATACCCTATTGAAAACAAAAGGGTATTACTTCTATAATCCCACCGACCCCAAAGTGTTTGTTGCTCGGACTGCTGTTTTTATAGAAAAACAATTTATTTCTAGAGGAATCTGCGGGAGAAAAATAGAACTCGAAGAAGTTCGAGATCTAGAGGCTGAGATGGAACAAGGACAGGAACCACAAGATGTTGTGGATGAGAATCCTATACCTATAACACATGGACTGCGTAGGTCGGATAGGATTCCGTATGAGCCTGAGAGATATGGATTTCTTATGACTCATACTGGAGATGTGATGCTCATAGATGAGGATGAGCCCACTTCCTATCAGCAGGCCATTACGGGTCCGTACTCCAAGAAGGGCTAGAAGCCATGAATTCGGAAATGGAATCAATGTATGATAACAAGGTATGGACCTTGGTTGATCCACCCGAAGGGGTAAAACCCATAGGGTGCAAATGGGTCTTTAAGAAAAAGACCGACATGGATGGTAATGTGATTACCTACAAAGGGCGATTGGTTGCGAAAGGTTTCAAACAAGTTCATGGTATAGACTATGATGAAACTTTCTCACCAGTTGCCATGGTTAAATCCATCCGGATTCTATTGGCAATAGCTGCATACCATGATTATGAGATATGGCAGATGGATGTCAAAACCGCTTTCCTAAATGGAAATCTTTTAGAGGATATGTACATGACACAACCTAAAGGTTTTGTCGATCCAGAGAATGCTAATATGGTATGCAAGTTTCAAAGATCCATTTATGGGTTGAAGCAAGCTTCTAGGAGTTGGAATCTTCGTTTTAATGAAGTAATCAAAGAGTTTGGTTTCATTAAGAATGAAGATGAACCATGTGTTTACAAGAAGGTTAGTGGGAGCACTGTTGTTTTCTTGTTGTTGTATGTTGACGACATTCTACTCATTGGGAATGATATTCCGACACTACAGTCTGTAAAGACTTGGTTAGGGAAGAATTTCTCGATGAAGGACTTAGGAGAAGCTGCCTATGTGTTAGGTATAAAGATCTATAGAGATAGATCCAAAAGGCTTCTCGGGCTAAGTCAGAGTACGTATATTGACAAGGTGCTAAAGAGGTTTAGCATGCAAGATTCCAAGAAAGGATTCTTGCCTATGTCACATGGCGTATCTCTCTCTAAGAATCAATGTCCTAGTACATCGAAGGAGAGAGAGCGGATGAGTAAGATCCCTTATGCTTCGGCAATAGGATCTATCATGTATGCCATGCTATGTACTCGACCGGATGTCGCTTATGCTTTGAGTGTCACAAGCAGATATCAATCTGATCCCGGTGAGAGTCACTGGACAGCGGTTAAGAACATCCTTAAGTACTTGAGAAGGACTAAGGATGCATTCCTTGTGTATGGAAGCGTTGATGAGCTTGTTGTAAAGGGTTACACAGATGCTAGCTTCCAAACAGACAGGGATGATTTTAGATCGCAATCAGGTTATGTGTTTTGTCTTGGAGGTGGTGCTGTATGCTGGAAGAGTTCTAAGCAAGAGACAGTTGCAGACTCTACAACCGAGGCTGAGTACATTGCTGCCTCAGATGCGGCGAAAGAGGCTGTTTGGATTAAGAAGTTTGTAACTGAACTTGGGGTGGTTCCTAGTATTGAGAGTCCGATTGAGCTCTATTGTGATAATAATGGGACAATCGCACAGGCTCAAGAGCCTAGATACCACCAGAGATCCAAACATATACTCCGACGCTATCATCTTATTAGAGAGATCATAGATAGAGGCGATGTCAGGCTGTGCAGAGTTCGTTCTGAGAACAATGTAGCAGATCCCTTGACTAAGCCGCTCACACAGTAGAAGCAAGATGGTCATTGCGCATCCATTGGTATTTGGCTTTAGTGCAAGTGGGAGATTGTTAGTAATATGCCCAAAAGCCAATCAATGGATGATTGTAGTCATGTATATACATTAAGGTTATTCCAATAAATATGATTATGAGATAATCGCTTGCACATATTTATAACCCTAGAATATTTTGTATTCTTAAATGTCCCTAGTCGATTATTATTATGGATGGGTTGTAATAATAAATTAAGACTAGCGTATGTTAAGAATTGTATGGGATACAAATTCTACATGCGGGTACAAGTTAGAGAACTTGTGGACTGGACCGACCCACATAAGAACCCTACATGGAACGTTATATGATTGTCATTAGTGGTTCTTATATGTATTATCCTTAGACCTGAGATCATCAAGGTTTCCAACATATGAGTCGTATACTTTGATATTATTCCTAACCATCCGTAACTGGGTGAACTTAAGGGTAATCATTGGGTATATGATAAATGTGTAGTGGGTTTTGATTGATCAAGATGGGATTCGTCCGACCCATATAACGGGTATTTTATCAGATGGGCCTCTTGATAGAGTTGAACTGTTAAATGCATGGCCATGCTCGGATTATATGATATGGTGATATCAATAGGATCCGTTTTACACAGTTAACTCGGGGATCAAGAAACCGAGATTAAACATATACGAGATTGACGTTTCCATATCTCGGTTTAATCTTGATAATGGGATGAAAGGACGATGACATGTTCCGAGGCATATAGAATCAGTACTGATCTTGTCGTTCGGGTAGCAATGATGTGTTGCTAGACGCCGCTCTTTGCTTATAATTGTAAAATGAGATTTTAGAATTATTGCCGAACGTTACAAGTGCCTACAGGGTCACACACATAGAATCGTTGATTCGAGCTGGTGGTTGAACCGTGGTTGGACCATGGTTCGATCGGGTGTGGTTGGATTGTGGTTGGATCAGGGTCGTTTTGGGCTGGTTTGGTTCAATTATTGACAGAATTATTGGACCAAATTAGTGCTGTGATATGTGTTTGTACATTAGTGGAGACATGGTTATGTGGAGACATAATCATAAAAGATAATGGGCCAATATGTTGGCCATTATCCTATTGTCTCTTAGCACTAATTGGGGATAGAGTAATCAGATTAGTCTTGACCCTTCTCACTCTCTCTTGTATTCTGAATTCTGAGTTTTTCAGAGCAAGAAACACACACACATCTTCCTCTCTTCTTTGTGAAAGAAAGAGATACCATAAACACCACATATAGCTCCCGGAAATCCGTAGCTAGCACCACGGTTCGGGAGTGCTCGGGGGTTGGAGATCGTGAGACGATTCCGGCCGGTGATTGACGGTTCGTGTGGATACCGTAGAGGAGCAGGATATTCTTCCAGCTCTAGCTGATTTGGTTCTTCAGTTAGGTAAAAGATCCTAACCGTTTCAGGTATGTTCAATTTTGTTGTTCGATTTAGTTGCTTCACTTGAATCCTCCAAGGTTTCCGGGTCTTTCCGCTGCACTTGATTGTCAAGTTTGCATGCCCGGTAACTTACAATACAAGCCAATATTGAATGATTTTATGTTCAGCTGTATTATTATTTGTTATATTTATTAAATTACGTTTATTTTACAGCATGTTATTACTGCTAATTTTTTAATGTGAACATGAAACTATCGTTTCTAGAATAATGATTCAGGCATTTGTCCTGGAGACAATGCAATGACATATTCCGTATTTAATAAACGGAAGTTATTCATATGTAACATATGATAGTACAATCTCAAAATGAGAGAAGATTAATATGCTCTAGAAGAGCATAAGTTTACTACGCTCTAGAAGAGTATATAAGCTCCAGGAGAGCATAACTTTCACTATACTTTAGAAAAGTATATATTTAAGCTCCGGAAGAGCACAAGTTTTACTATGCTCTTGAAGAGCATATATTTAAGCTCAGGAAGAGCACAAATTTTATTATAGAATAATATGCTCCTAAAGAGTAAAATGTTTTTGCTCTGGAAGAGTATGAATTTTATACTCCTGAAGAGCAAAATTTTTCTACTTACAATAATAAAAACATTTTATTTAAGTCTCAAAGAAATTTATTTTCAAGTGAATATTATGTTGAGATAGTAAATAAATGAGATGCTGAATATCTCAATATTATAAAGGCTACCACAGCAGATAATAAATAAATTGTAAAACTTTACTTGCGTTATTCTTTATATTGTACTACATAAATATTCGAGTCAATAAAAGTTATTGTATCCAGCTTGAAGCTGGCACATAGCAGCCTGAAGCTTGCACGCAACAGCCTGAAGCTGGTATATAACAGCCTGAAGCTGACACTAGCCTGAAGCTAGCAAATAATTCTTTCTATGTTATTAAATGCATAAGTTTGTACAGCCCGAAGCTGAGACCAACTAGAAGTTGGCTAGTGGATATCTTGTTTGGCATGACCGGTTGGGCCATCCCGGATCAATGATGTGCGGAATTTATTTGGTTATTCATTGGAAAACCAGAAGTTTTTACAATCAATGAATTTCCATGTGTTTGTATGCAGCGAAGAAAAATTAATTATTTAGCCTTCCTATGATGAGGTTGGCATATAATCACCAGCAAGTTTTTGGAAATAATTCAAGGACATATACGCGGACTAATAAATCCGCCATGTTGACCATCTAGGTAATTTGGTATTAATCGATACATCAACTAGATGGTTTATTGTGTACTTATTAGACGCAAGTTGGCATTTTGCGCGCTTATGTTAATAATTAAGCCAATTTGCGGGTACACATCCCTGATTATTTTATAAGACTATATGTCTTGATAATGCTGGTATATCTCTTTAATGGATAATCTATATTGTTGGAAATAATGGTTGAACATCCTGTAGCTTATGTTCACACCTAAAATGATCTGGGTGAATCGTTCATTAAATATTTCCAATTGATTGCAAGACCATTGCTAATGAGATCTTACTGTTTTGAGAAAATGGTATTTTACATGCAACAGCACTCGTGTGCATCATGCCAACAAGTTATCACAAGATCTCCCCATTTAATTGGTTCATGGTCATGAACCTAGTATCTTCCATCTTCGGACCATTGGTTGTACAGTATATAATGCTCCACCACAGCATAGTAAAATTGATCCTTAAAGAAGACTGGGAATATATATTGTGTATGTTGGGTATGTTGGTTATTAATTTGATGAAAGAGTTTACCCAACATAAGGGGGAGAAAATAAGCAGCTGGATCAAGAGTTTATTGAAATACATATCAATATCTAGTTTTGATCCTTAAACTAATTTGTGTGAACTTGAAGTTCAAAAGATGATTCATTTGTAAAATATAAGTAAGTCAATTGCCATACATATTTATTTGAAAAGTGTGACCATATATTATATACCAGCTGTAAATGCTCCTGCTCAAAATTGATGTTCCTGAAGAACAATTAAAGTATGCAAATGAATCTAAAGTACGCCAGAAGCGTGGAATATACTCGGTTCCAAAGAAAACCAAAATTCTCAATAGAGAAATAGGAGCAAAGAGAAAAGATGGCCCCAGTAAGAAAATAAGACCTCCAGTAGAGGTACAAATTAAAAGTCCTCAAGAAGAGGCAAATCCTCCAGAAGAGGTTTCTGACAGGAATGATAAAGTTCCAGAAGCAACTCAGGTACCTGAAATAAATAAAAATGATGAGATCTCGATTAATTATTCAGTGTCAAGAATAAGATAGAACCGACGTAAAATAACCGTCGACGGAATACTTGTTTTATTTATAATATACCGCTAAATAAAATGAGGATCATGAACCTACATCTGTTGATGAATGTAGGCGCAGAATGATTGGCCAAAATAAAGAAATATAATTAAGGCTATGTTAAGACTCGCTTGTGATGCGAGAAATTTTCGGACTTGTAGTCCGTACATCAGATAGTGTAAAATTGGTCGGTCATTGATTGGGTATTTGTGCGGAAAAGGAAATAAAGGTGAGATATAAAGCATGGTTTGTAGCACAAAGTTTTACCCAAATGACCTGATATTAATTGTGAGGAGATATACTCACCTGTGGTGGATGAAATTATTATTGATAAGTCTGGCATTATATGAAAAGAATTAGAAATGCATCTAATGGATGCTATTACAGCCTATTTTTGACGAATCCATAAGTCATGACAAATGCGTGAGAATCCCTGAAGGATTCAAGTTGCTTGAAGCAACGAATTCCTAGGAATATACAAAATTAAATTGATCTTCATATAGTTTGAACCAATTTGGGTATTTATAATGATTCTTGCATATATGCTCTATGCGTTTAATTAGTTCATATGTGAATTTCTATTATTTTTATGATTTAAACATTATTGGAACTCCTGAAGAAGCTTCCAAATGTCGTGCTATATTTTTAAGAAAGAATTTGAGAAGAAAAATCTCATAAAAGAATTAGACTGGTCCTGAAGTACCATATCAAAGTGCAATTTATCTTGCTAGTAACATGAAGCCTGAAGCTTTGCCATAAAGTTGTTAGCAA
The DNA here is from genome assembly GCA_028386065.3 of Turnera subulata. NCBI lineage: Eukaryota > Viridiplantae > Streptophyta > Magnoliopsida > Malpighiales > Passifloraceae > Turnera > Turnera subulata. Next base: position 63,490 of record JAKUCV010002032.1, on the reverse strand, counting down.
AATATCATTTTGCTCTAAATTTTCATAAAGCCTGGAGCCCTCCATTATCCGGGGTATAATGGATATGTAAATATTTTAACCTTATGAGTCCAAGGAAAATACTGGATATGATAGCAAGGAAGATACTCCAACAACAAATTATGAAGATAATACTGTCTACATTGCAAATGTCACCAAACAGAGGCGGATATAGGGGGAGCAAGCAAGGGCCCAGGCCCCCCTAGAATTCGATATTATTCAATTAGGGTAACAAATTCAACCATAAGTGTATTTGGTTCAGTGGTCATTGGGCTTGAGAATAAGTATGCCAACGTGGGTTCGAAACCCAACTCACTCATTTTGGCATTTTTTTCCCATGTAAAACTAATTACACCCACTGAATATATATATTTGGCCCTCCCAAGAACTTAGGAATATAAATTTGGCCCCCTCTAAAATAATTTTCTAGATTCGCCCCTGTCACCAAAGGTAGACAAAAAGAAATCAAGAGAGGCCAAAATGAGAAATCGAGAGAGGCCAAAATGAGGGGGATGAGGGGGAGTAGAATACGCGCTGTACTCTTTTTCCCTTCACCAAGTTTTTATCCCACTGGGTTTTTCTTGGTAAGGTTTTTAATGAGGCAGTTCTCCCTAAAGCGTATTCTACCCAATGCACAATGACATTTAAGTGGGAGTGTTATAAAACAAAAAAAATGTAGATGTCATTTATTCACTATTACACCTACCCCCTTCTATTTATATTGTACATTTTTTGGGTTGAATGAATAATGAGGTCTCTTCTCCAGTTCTTCTTCTTCTCTTCTTTAATTCCTCTTCTCCATCCTCAGCTTCATCTCCATTAAACACTATTATTTTTAACAATATTTTTTTTTATTTCATTTTATTGGCATTATTGAGCCTATGAAGGGCCGACCGACTCTGGTCTTTTTTTTTTTTTTTTTATAGTAAAATATCAGAGGAGTGGACAGACCAAGATGAAAGAGCAATGGAAGTAGAAAATGGCTTAAAGGCCCATTCTGATGGGATATTTAATTATGCTTAACTCAAGTAAACATCAAAACAGACCCATCTAATGATAAGTTCATCCAATATCAATTTTCGGGCTGAACTCAACCCGTTGGGCTTTTAACTTGTTTACTTCTTGAAGATGACAACGATATCCTGAATTTTGCACACTGCATACGAGTTAGTATTTCAAGAAATATACATTTCACACCTGACGTCTGAGAAACAATTGCATTGCAGGCTTATCATCCATAAATTTCAGTTTGTAGAGATATTAGAAACAGTCCATGGAGCCTATAATACGAATTTCACATCCTTCATCAGATCATAAATAGCTAGGCAGCAATTTATTGTTTCCAGTTATCGGAGGGACCAGAGTCATAAGTTCAGGCTTGTTAGCCCTGATAGACAAATTAAAGTCTATTGATAATGTGAATTTCAGAAGAAATGTGATATTGCTTCTACACACGGAGTTCCAGGCTTTGGCTAATGTCGCAATCTTGCTTGACTAGAAATGTAAGTCTAGGTCCTGTATGATCATCGCTTGTATATATTTTGCCAGAAACGTAAATGCAATTACCATAAACTTCACACCTGGTCTAGGGAAAGCGCCAACAAAGGGCAGATAATCCCCCTGGTCGTGAAGCCATGTCTAAATTAAAATTATTACAAACCATATCACAAACAAACTAAAATTAATCTAGGCCGACAGCGGTAAACAGATAAACACAGATGTCGAAGACTACACACATAGGGCCATTCAAACAACATCTCCAGGTTGCTTGCATGCACTGATCTTCGAAAAGGTCCTCTTATCATGTCAATTAAGCTGTACTGGGCATTATCATTCCTTGCTAAACCTTAATGAGAACTAACAATCAGTAATTCCACAAGATGAGAACATTCAGAATCATTTACAAGTAGATAAAAACAATCAGAATCACGTGACAAGCCCTGAAATCGAATGGACTCAAATAAAAATCACTTTGGATTTTTTCTTGTTTCATGAAGGCCAACAAATACAAAAAGAAATGCCATCAACCTTCTTCTGTTTGTACATGTAGGGAATTATAGGCATGTTCAACATATAAACAACCTATAGACAGCGGAAGAATTAATTGAATAGAAATGAGAACTTATCTGTTTTTATTAGATTGGAGCCCATGAAATTTCTGAATCAATCGTTCCTTTGGATCTTCTGGATCATCGGTGTATGGATGTTGTTGGTCGGGAATTAAATCACAAGGAAATAATCCACATACCACAACCTAAGAATCCTAAACTGGAGAAGAGATATTTCTGGGAGAGAAGAGAGAACCCAAAAAACACTCTATTTCTGTTATCTGTACACGAATACAAATCTACGTACTCATCTCCTTCTGTGTGGGTGGTTATATATCACATATAAAACCCCCAACTCAGGATTTTCCTAATAACACAATATTAGGGTTAGACTTGGGCTTTAGCCCACTAACTCATCATGGGCGGACCCATGAATAAAATCCTTCATCTCCCACTCGCACATGACGAACAAAATCATCAATCTCTTTAACCACTTCATACGGGCAAGTAGGTCGTGCGACCAATATACTAGTAAGAGCTCTTTATTGTACATCTGTTAAGAGTATACAATAGCTCAAGTAAAGAATTATATTGTAATCTGTTAAGAATATATAATAGTTCAAGTAGAGTAAGTATGTAAGCTCCCCAGATACATTTAGTTGCATTTAAGAGAAACAAAGATCTCAACTCTCTATATGTATTCACAACTATATTTTATTAAAAAACATAAGTGGGCCCATATTGTGAACACAAAGGAAAAATGCAACACTCAATAATATTCCCTTTTACTCAAAACTCTACATCTTAACTCAGCTGCTTTTCTGACATATCCCGATTAGACCGAATCACTCATGGCCATTCAGAATACAACCAAGATAGCAACACCAAACTAAGGTTTCAAGTAGTAGTAAAAGGTCCCTAAGGGCGCTTATGAGAAATTATTAACAATTTCTCAAGGCTGACACAGTAAGGAAATGAGAACATATTTCCTACTCCTTAATCGATCACAAAGCACACTTGGTATGAATTCATGTGCCACAGTATTTTCTCCATCCCTCAGTGGAGCATATGTCATTAATAATACTGTGGAGGTAATAGTTCAAACACACCTAGCGTTTAACTTGGGTCCACCACTCTACTATTTTCCAACAGAACCCTACCAAGCTTTTGAACAGACAAGATAATATAGTACTTCGTTTTATCTTCGGTCAATCACGACTGACCTCATCTTGAATAATATCAAGGCGACAATATGTTTTAAGTCAAGCTCTTACAGAATAAGCACTCAACTTATTCTTGACTTAAAACTGTCTTACCCCTATGACACACCTAGTCATAGAGATGATTACTCGTGTGAGAGAGCTAACCTGTCTGTTAGACAAATCTTTTGATGAGCTCAGCACTAAGCTTCTCATCCCATCATATGCACCTAGCATATATTCACTCATGTATACAACATGTATTCTATATATATGAACATTTACACAAACCGGCATTGTATAAATCTAGAGATTTATCGTGAATATGAAGTTAAGGGAAAGAACAATAATAGAAATTATTGTATTTAATTCCTACTAAACCTATTGGCTCCATTTGACCAACAAATGAGTCTTTCCAAAAAAAAAGGTTCGGTGACTGTGTATCAGCATATTACCAGTAGGAATATACTTTATATTCACTTCCTTATGTGAAATATCAATGTGTTTTTGTCTTGTCACAGTACCACCAATTCCTCCCACAGGAATATCACTGCATGATTATCACAATACATAATCAACAACAGAACTATGCCGCATGCAGTATCCCTAATGACTAAACTATTTTAGCCATACAGTTTTGTACAACCGATGATAGAATTATAAATTCAATTCCTATCATTGACAAGACCATGTTTGACAAGATGATATGACTACACATAGTCCAAGATCACTGTAACAGCCCCGGTAAAAACTGTAAAAGTCGTTATACAGTGATTTACCTTTGAATTTAATCTTGGGTAATTAATTCAAGGTAAATCAAGCGTCGTTTTTTGTAACCGAGGGTTTTCCCGCGCTCGAGATTCTTCCGTGGATTTTTCGGACCTAAGTTGGTATTTTTCGGGTCCCGGAATCTTCGAAAAATCACACCGGATGATAACTAAGTGGGTGTATCAGTTATTTTCTGGTCCGGTCTGGACACGACTGCGTGATTGAGTCACGCAGCCGCCTCTTACCTGTGCTACCCGTGACATCGCTGTATAGCCTGTGATTTCTTTTTCTCTTTCCCGTGCCTTCTCTGCCAACTTCACCTTCTCCCTGCTTTTCCCCTGCACACACACACCCGAGCCTCACCAGACACCAAACACACAAACTGATCCACCTGCTCAGCCACCTTCTTCTTCTTTTTCACCCCGTTGCCAAGCCAACCCGAGACCACCTTCACCTTCTTTTCCTTTTTCTTTCTCCACACCACCGACCCACACTACACAACACAACCACCAACCGCCGCCAACGCCACCACCATCTCTTCTTCCTATCCCTCGTGACGCCGACCGCTGCTAGCCGCCACCGTCGCTTGGAGGCCCGACGCGACAACCCGAGCTCCACCCTCTTCATGCCGCGCTGCCTCTCCTCCTCCACTCTTCTCCTCGTTCGCCTCTGCAACCGCAAGGACGACCATCGCCACGCCTCCGTCCTCGCGTGAAGCAGATCCGACGGGACAACAGCCGGCCGTCGACGCCTCCAGCATCTGCATCAGCAGCCGACTGCGTCACCGTAGCCCCTGATCGTGCCGTCGTTGCCTCGTCAGCTGCCCTCGTCGCCAGCCGCCCGTCGTCTGCAACACGCGAAGGTGAGTAGACCCGTGGTTCTTGTTGACCCGGGTGTAATGTGGCGGGTCTAACCCGTTTGATCCGGGTTGCGGGCTGGTTTATGGTTTGGGTTTTGACCCAGTTTTGGGAGTTGGGTTTGGGTTGAAGGATGGGTTTGGTATGCTAGGACTGATGTTGATTTGGGCTTGGGTATTTAGTGGGTTGGATTTCTGTTGGGCTTAACATTATACCTGGCCCAACCCGAAATTTAAATAATATGTATATAATTATTATTGCATTTTATAATCTGGAAAAAAATTATATTATGGGATATATATTTTCTGGAAATAAATAATTATCCTGAAACTATATTTTTTAAGAAATTGTGATATGATTTATAACACTTCAAAAAATATTATTATGTGGAAATTAATTTGATATATAAATTATGGATATGTTTCCAAATATATATATATATATGTATGAATATACATAATAATTCTATTATCTTTGGAGAGTAATTCCTGAAAGTATATACATAGTACATAATTAAAAATATTTTCGCATATCATTATTTTTGAGAAATTAAAGTAATTATGAAACGAAATATATCTTTTGAAATTAATGTACGGTAAATTCCTTTGACATACTATGGATAAATACTTGCATAATTATTTTCAAAAAAATTATATTAAGGTAAGTAATCCTTATGAAAATTATTTTGAGAAAAGTATAATTAATTAATGAAAATATTTTGGAAAGAGTTTTAATTAAAGTATGGTACCGAAATTATATTCGGATATACGTACGGTATAATATTTTCGGTAAAAGATGATAATAAAGGATATGAACCGGGATGGGTTTATTTCACAGTATCGGCATCATGACATACTCTTATGTCATCTTATGTGAGTATATACTCTTTTGTTGTATAGGTTATGATATCGGGCAGTTCCCCGAGGAGCCGGCTTGGGACCGGTCTTTGTCTTCAGAGTTGAGTAATCGGCTAAGGTGAGGATGGATTTCCTTTAATATGTGCCTGTATTACTCGGTTGTTGTGTTTGATGTTTGTTTCACTGTTGATTGTTGCATTTGCTATGTTTCATTCGGGATGTTTATCCCAGTGCCATGATTTGATTTTTGGGATGTTTATCCCTGTGCATTGAGTATTTGGGTGTTCAACACTGTGTCTTTTTGGTATTAAGTATAATGGATTAAATAATAAATGTGATAAGGATGTCGATCCTCGGTATTGGATAGAGATGTCTATCCCAGTGTTTTGGTTAGGGATGTTGATCCCTGAGACTTGGTTTTGAATAATGAGAATATAATTTTCACGTGGTAAGTAGAGGTACGACCGGATGGTTTGAGACTGTTTTGTGGTGGCCATGATCTGGGTTACTTGTGATGGGCATGTTGATGCGGTTTGATTGGGATGTTGATCCCTGAGTTTGATATTGGGATGTTGATCCCGGGTTCTTTTTGATCTGGCACCAGGAACAGGTTGATAACCTGGTACAACCCTAGCTTATCTGTGGCGGGGCCCGGAAAGATAAAATTGGAAACTGGATTTTTATTTGAGTCTTTTTGGTCTTGGACTGGTTTTGGTCTTGTCTATTGGATTGGTGTGTTTTGGTTGTTAAGCCTGTTTTCGACTTTGAGTAATTTATAGTATTGCATATTGATCATCTATCCATGGTTGTGAGCACTTCGGCCTCACCCCTCACCTGTGGGCTTTCATCCCGTAGGTTGAGTTATTTGGGGTTCGGGTTTGATGCATTCCAGACAGGCTGCAGCGTTATCCCTTGGACAGGACTTGGATCCATAGTTTGCATCATGTATCGTATACAGTGTCTTGGTGAGTTATTAAGTCTTCCGCTGTGCTATTTATTGTTGTTGTTGGGCCATTAGGCCGGTTATGATGTTTTTGATGTTTTTATTTTGGGCTGTTGAGCCCGAGTTTGGTTGGGACGTTATAGTTCCGGCACTTGTTTATTGTGTATGGTAAATACGGGTCGGAGCGTTTCATTTTGGTAGCGGAGCGGGCGTTAGGTCTTGTTGGGTAGTTCTTGTGTATTTGATGTTCTTGCTTGCATAGTTCGCTCCATTTGTTTATTATTTTATATCATTTAGTTAGTGCATTATGGATCCAGTCAAGGTACGCCAGCTGTCGCAGAACATTCATATAAGAGGTAAATGATGCCATAAATAAGCGGAAATATAAATATTATTAATATTGCTAATATTAATATTACAAACATTAAAATTACATTATATTATAAAGAAAATACATTCATCTTCTTGGTACGACGTTGATCCTGAAGCTAGTGGGGTCATTGTTGATGTTGACCCTGATGTTGTCGTTCCACGAGAACCACATGCCGCCTGTGTTGTTCTGGCCAGAAAGCTCGAACCGGTTTGCTTGAGGGAACCGAAGTGGGATGAGACCGTGATCGTCTTCAGGTTGCCATTGGGTCTCCATGAGAAGAACCATGTTTGGCTTGTACTGGTTCTTCAGGTCCCTCAGGGTATGCGAGAACTCCTGGGAACGCCTAGCGACTCCTCTGTAGTTCCACACTAGTAGCCAAGTTGGAGGTAATCGAGTCACTCTGGGCATGCTCTAGGCAGTCATCGAGAGCTGGTAGTAGGTGCCTTGGTCCAGGAAATGGCAAGTGGACTCTAGGTTGAACTCCTGAAGTCTTTCAAAAATGAAAAACATAACGGATTTGGCCGAGCCATAAAAGGAGGTCCTCAGAGTGCCTTGGCCCTCTAGGAAGAACGTCTCTTCCATCGGAGTGACGAAGAACCTCGATGAGTAGAGTTCGTCGACGAAGACCAGACGAGGCATCCTGCCGAGCTCGTTCGGTAGTTCCTCTAGACGCTCGTTGATCATACTATAGGCCAGCCGGTTTCTTCTGCCTAGGTTGGCACCTTCGACGAAAAAGACGGATGATGGAGAAGGCATTCTGATTTGGCGATTTTGTGTCTTTTCTGGACGTGTTTTGTGTTTAATTTTTCTAAACGTGTTACAAACCCGCTTTCAAATGCTTTTGATGATTTACATCTCACCACTCCGTCTTTTATACTCTTATGTGGAGCGTGATTACCGTTTTGTTTTTCCAAGTTTAGACCCCACCTATTCCCGGGAAGGTCTAAAGGATTTTTCGGTGATGGGAAAAGCAAATTCCCTTCACAAATCTCCAAATCGTTTTCATTCTTGAAGGTGTTGTTTTGAAAATTTTGCCGTTGCTTCATTTATTGCTTCGTTACTTTATACTTTTTTCGGGCTACAAATGCTAGTGTTTTTCAGCTCCTTCCCATCTTATGATTTTCTATCTCCTTGGCTACTTTGTTTTATTCTCTTTAAGACTTTTTCCTACATCTTTTATCACATGCATCCGTGACCGTTGAGGCTAGACCGATGGGGCCATACCTCGAGTAGAGCGCATGTGCGACAAGCTTACACCTGTTCGGACATCATGGAGGGATACGAGACTTGACAGACGTTCTTGGCTCATACGGAATTTGTGAACAAGTGGATAATGTTTCTATCGAGGGACACAGGACGTGCTCGTGATCATCGCCTTGCGAGTTAACGGACGTCTTTTTCAACGAGGGAAATCGACGTCACCGTTAGCTCTGCATATCACGTTTCTCGGGATCGAGGATGTTTACGACCGATCTAGAGCGCCGAACATGAAAACATGTTTTTGTCTTAACATCTTTATGTTTTGGTTTGTTAAATGAATTTTGTTTTTAATTTCTTTATGTTTGATTTTATATCCTTATTGTTGATTCTTAATCTGCTTTGAGACATTTGGTTTTTCTGTTTAAAATAAGACTTCGTAACATAAGAGTTTTGATTTTAAAAGAAACTTATTTTATTTATAAAAATTTTACAACGGAGAAGAAGTACTCTAAGGAGTTACATGCTTCTCTAGGTCTTTTACAAGCTTTTGGATATTTTTCACGTGGGGAAAGAGTTCCGCACACGCCAGCTCTATCTGCATCATCGCCAAGCTGACCTTCCTCAGTGAGATGTTTAGCTGCGTCAGTGTTTGCTGCGGAGTGCTGCTTCCAGTCGTTGCTTTGCCCTTCCGATCTTCAGCTTTCTTGTTGGCACGCTTCTCTCGTCGTCTTGGGGAGACCACCACATCTTCCTTCAGACTGATGGTGTCTGTCTTGAACCGCTTCTTGGAAGGTTCTTCATCAGAGCTTGTCGGGAAAGCAGTACCACCGATATAGCTGTTGTCCTCGGAGTCTGAGGTGGTTCTTGTTCTTAGTGGAGAGTCCATGGCTGAGAGTGAGTCCCTCAGTTATGAGGTTTGGTATTTATAGCGCAGGAGAAGTCGCTTAAGGGTAAAAGCGGTATCTCGCATTGAGTTGGACACCTGGTGAGGTATACCGGAAGCTTATCGTGGTAGGACCCACGGATAAGACGGAATTTCGAGAATGAAATTCTTTTTAAGGTGGGTAGAATGTAACAGCCCGGGTAAAAATTTGGACTTTTACCGGGACTGTAAAAGTCATTATACAGTGATTTACCTTTGAATTTAATCTTGGGTAATTAATTCAAGGTAAATCGAGTGTCATTTTTCGTAACCGAGGGTTTTCCCACGCTCGAGATTCTTCCGTGGATTTTTCGGACCTAAGTTGGTATTTTTCGGGTCCCGGAATCTTTGGAAAATCACTCCGAAAAATCACTAAGTGGGTGTATCAGTTATTTTCTGGTCCGGTCTGGACACGACTGCGTGATTGAGTCACGCGGCCGCCTCTTACCTGTGCTGCCCGTGACATCCCTGTGTAGCCTGTGATTTCTTTTTCTCTTTCCCGTGCCTTCTCTGCCAACTTCACCTTCTCCTTGCTTTTCCCCTGCACACACACACCCGAGCCTCACCAGACACCAAACACACAAACTGATCCACCTGCTCAGCCACCATCTTCTTCTTTTTCACCCCGTTGCCAAGCCAACCCGAGACCACCTTCACCTTCTTTTCCTTCTTCTTTCTCCACACCACCGACCCACACTACACAACACAACCACCAACCGTCGCCAACGCCACCACCATCTCTTCTTCCTCTCCCTCGCGATGCCGACCGCTGCTAGCCACCACCGTCGCTTGAAGGCCCGACGAGACAACCCGAGCTCCACCCTCTTCATGCCCGCCGCCTCTCCTCCTACACTCTTCTCCTTGTTCGCCTCTGCAACCGCAAGGACGACCATCGTGAAGCCTCCGTCCTCGCGTGAAGCAGATCCGATAGGACAATAACCGATCGTCGACGCCTCCAGCACCTGCATCAGCAGCCGACCGCGTCACAGCCGCCTCTGTTCGTGCCGTCGTCGCCTCGTCAGCCGCCCTCGTCGCCAGCTGCCCGTCGTCTTGTGCCGCGCCGTCGTCTGCAACACGCAGAGGTGAGCAGACCCGTGGTTGTTGTTGACCCGGGTGTAATGTGGCGGGTCTGACCCGTTTGATCCGGGTTGCGGGCTGGTTTAAGGTTTGGGTTTTGACCCAGTTTTGGGAGTTGGGTTTGGGTTGAAGGATGGGTTTGGCATGCTGGGCATGATGTTAGTTTGGGCTTGGTTATTTAGTGGGTTGGATTTCTGTTGGGCTTAACATTATACCTGGCCCAACCCGAAATTTAAATAATATGTATATAATTATTATTGCATTTTATATTCTGGAAAAAAATTATATTATGGGTTATATATTTTCTGGAAATAAATAATTATCCTGAAACAATATTTTTTAAGAAATTGTGATATGATTTATAACACTTAAAAAAATATTATTATGTGGAAATTAATTTGATATATAAATTACGGATATGTTTCCAAATATATATATATATGTATAAATATACATAATAATTCTATTATCTTTGGAGAGTAATTCCTGAAAGTATATACATAGTACATAATTAAAAATATTTTGGCATATCATTATTTTTGAGAAATTAAAGTAATTATGAAACAAAATATATCTTTTGAAATTAATGTACGGTAAATACCTTTGACATACTATGGATAAATACATGCATAATTATTTTCAAAAAAATTATATTAAGGTAAGTAATCCTTATGAAAATTATTTTGGGAAAAGTATAATTAATTTATGAAAATATTTTGGAAAGAGTTTTAATTAAAGTATGGTACCGAAATTATATTCGGATATACTTACGGTATAATATTTTCGGTAAAAGATGATAATAAAGGATATGAACCGGGATGGGTTTATTTCACAGTATCGGCATCAATGACATACTCTTATGTGCATCTTATGTGAGTATATACTCTTTTGTTGTATAGGTTATCATATCGGGCAGTTCCCTGAGGAGCCGACTTGGGACCGGTCATTGCCTTCAGAGTTGAGTAATCGGCTAAGGTGAGGATGAATTTCCTTCAATATGTGCCTGTATTACTCGGTTGTTGTGTTTGATGTTTGTGTTAGAAACAATTGCCCTACGCTAGAGGGGGTGGGGGTGAATAGCGTTTATCGAATTAAAACTAAATAAGCAGGAAATAAATTCGGAATTAAACAAATGAAGGACACAAACAATTTATCCTGGTTCACACACACACTACTTGTGTGGCTAATCCAGCCCTTCAAGAGACTCTCTTGAAGATTCCACTATCTATGTTAAGCTTCCGGGTGCATAACAAACCGTTTACAACCTAGGAATTCTGGTCACAAGAATCCTAAACCTGAGAGTTCAAGTCACATGAACCTCAGCACTCTTGCTTGAAGATACCTCACTTCAAGACTCACATAAGAAGATATACCCTCTTCCTATAAATCTCAACAAGGGAACTAACTTCCCTTAAGGTGTATGAATATACAATTCAATCACTCAAACAAAGAACTCTCTCAAAGAGTAGATATGAGTATACAAGTAAAGCTCTAAAAGGCAACTCTCAAATCCTCAATAGGATATTGGCTCAATAATAATTGGTTTGAATGTATGAGATGAATGCTTGAATATAGAGAGTTGATTGGATTTTGAAAGAGAGGTTTAAGGCCTCTATTTATAGCTCAAAACATGCATATAGTCGTTAGGAACAAGTTCTGAACACTTTAAGAAAAGTTAGCATGCTTGTCTGAAAAAGGTGTTTGATTCCAACGGCACAACATCGATGTTTTGTCACACAACATCGATGTTTGTCCGTTGGATTTGAATAATTGAGCCAACGGCTAGTAAAACATCGATGTTTGCCTGAAGAACATCGATGTTGAGGAAGG
>JAKUCV010002032.1:36913-51125 GCA_028386065.3 Turnera subulata | reverse complement strand
GAACATCGATGTTTAAATACACAACATCGATGTTCATGGCTCGAAAAACATTTTTATGCTTGGAAGTATGTTATGTTATGCATGAGCAAAATTCATCTTATTTTGAGCCAATGTCCTAGAAGAGTTGAGTGTTATACCTTGTACAATTTATGAATCTAACTCTTCTTTCTTGGCTCTTCAATTCTTGTGCTCATTCACTTTCATCCTTTGCTCTTGAGTGGTTTCTTTTGCTTTGAGGATTGGTTTGACTTCATTTCTTTTTGCTTCATCTTTGTCATGATCTGAAATTGGTTTGTCAATTATCAAAACCTGTAATGAACTATGAGTTCTAACAATTTCCCCCTTTTTGATAATGACAAACAACTAGAAGTATATGCCAATATTTATAACAATAATTCCCCCTATCTTGATGCATATACTTCTTCTTATCTTCCCCCTTTTGGCATTAGCAAAAAGAAATGATGATGCATATATTTATTCTTCCCCCTTAAGATATGATTTATAATTCCCCCTAAGTTCATGCATATGGCAAAATATTTTATGGAAAACACAACATAAAGGATAACAAGGATAAGGGTTTAGAAAGATGGTTCCTAGTTTCCATCATTATCATCATCTTCATCAGTAGCTTCTTCCTCACTATGTTACTTCTTCAGCAAGCCTTATTCCCCCTTTCTCTTGGTCTTAGTGAGGGGTACCTGCCAAACATAGTTAGACAAGCCTCGGGTGCTCAAGTTAGCAAAGACAATTCACTAGTTTTAGTAAGATGAAACATGGGTGACAAATCTAAGGATAGTAAGATGGCCTCTGCCCCCAAGTATTATTTTCTTGGATTTCTATCCTCCCGGGATGAGGAGGTATCTCCTTGGCGTAAGTACACCGGGCTAGAGAAAATGTCTTGTCAGTTGGACTTTGGATGCCTCTGATGCCCAACTAATCAGACTGTGAGTCCCGTGATGAATCAATAATGCAGTTTAGGCCACGATTTTCAACAAAGCAGATGCTTGATTATCTAAAAAATTGGATGTTAGTAATAAATGAATTTGCAAGTGTCTCAAAAAGAAGATTTTTGAAAATCGAAGTAGTTTGCAGGGGCCTTCTTCTGAACGTTGTTCATGACACTCCAAGGATCGGTAGGGGTCACCTCCTGAACACTTCTGGACACTTTAGAAATTGGTAGGGGTCACCTTCTGAGAGAAGAGGCAATGCAATTATGTTTCTATAAATAGACATACGTTAGAGCTCATTAAACACAGAAAATTTATAACCCAATTTCAGAAAGAGAGTTAGTAAAAAAAATCAAAAACAAAAATGCCTTCCCCTTCCACTGTCTTTTTTGTTGAGGGTGCAAACGTAGGTAGGAGAAATCGGTTGGCCTTCAGCATTGTAAATGAGCAACAAGGGCCATTGCCAGAGGAACTAGCAAGAATTCCTCGTCTTGTCTTCGTAGACGAGATTTATTCATCTCGATTCTTTATCACCCCTATGGAAGAGATCATCTTCCTGGATCATCAACAAACCCTGCGAGCTTCCTACTACGGTACGGCTAATTCCACAATGTTTTTTATCTCTGACAGGTTTCAGGAGCTCCAGTTGGAACCAACCTACCAGACATTGAACGAGAGCAGTCATTACCAGATTACAATGACAGCTCAGAGCATTCCTCGAGTAGCTGGAGTAGCGCCCACTTGGCCAAAGGTTCGCCTTTTGGTGTGGAACTGCAGGGGTATCACAGCACGTTCCCAAGATTTTGTTCGAACCCTACGAGACCTGAAGAACCAATATAAACCAAATATGGTTCTGCTTACCGAGACTCAATGGCAGCAAACTGGAGATCATGGAGTTATCCCTCTTCGCTTTCCACCAACACAACGGTTCGAGCTTCCTGGCCAGAACAACTCGGGTGGAATGTGGTTTGCATGGAGTCATAGCATTAGGGTTAATATAGTTAATACTCTTAATGGCTTTACTGTAACAGCTGTACCGAATCGTTAGAAGCAGATGATAATTGTAATGAATATGTATGATGTAATTCTGCATTTCTTGTTTGTAAGTGTGATTGTAAAATATATGATGTAATCGAGTGTGTGTGTGTTTTAAGATTCAGCAGCTGTACTCAATTTTTAAAGTATTTTTGCTTTCAGCATGTGTATGACATAAAGTTCTTCTTGTGTGAGTGTTCATCAACAAGCTAGTGTTTCTCAATTTGATCAATTGTGCACTAACTACATGCTTTACTTAAAGAAATCTGAGTTTCTCAATTTCATCAATTGTGCATTAACTACATGCTTTACTTGAATTAAAAGGAATCTGAGTACTCTGCCTGAAACATTTAATCATGAACATGCTACCTAAATTTCCTAACTTATGTGAGAAATCAACTTATTTCTAAGGTGTGTAAGTACAACAATGGTAGAACATCGATGTTCACAATTGATACATCGATGTTTTTAATTACTGGATAAGGAATTCTAAATAGCTTGGAATGAATAACATCGATGTGTAGAAAACGAACACCGATGTTTAAAGACTACTGTAAAAATAAAGTTCTTACCGAACATCGATGTTTGATACGAAACATCGATGTGCATGCTTGATTTATGGCTTGGCAGTTCTCATGAGAACATCGATGTTGATCACAAAACATCGATGTTTTAAAGCTACTGGTTGGAAAATCAGGTGAGCTGAAAATCACAGAACGTCGATGTTGTCACCTATTGGTCCGGTTTTGCACTATCACTTAGTCTTGAATTTTGGATGCTTCTTTGGTCATTTGCTTGGAGCATCCGCAATCAAGGTACCAAAGTACACTTGATGCCTTCAAGCATACCTGCAAAACAAATCAAAAGGATTTTGGTACCCAAATCTTTTTGGGTCCTTGAGAGTGAGTAGATACATGCTGATGATAGACCTTATCTTGTACCCAATGTCTATGCCTAGTAAAACATACCGGGGCAATGTGACCTATTCTGTTACAATAGTGGCAAATAACATTAGGATTATGCATCCTCCTAGGTTGATAGTAGTTGTTGTTTTGTCTGTATTTGTAATCTTTACTTAACTTGTCTTGCCTAGGTATAATCTTGTTTTCCCTAAATTGAGTCACATGTTTCCTAGGTTTAGTAAAATAAGAACTTTCATTTTTAGCGCTGTGTACATGTGGTCTTGCAACCTTAGCATTTGATCTAACATTGTAGGCATACAATTTAGCATAGTGAACTCTTCCATTACTTGCATTTGGTTTGGCATTTTGAGCATATGACCTTCTATGATGAGTACATGATCTTGTGTCATGAACATGTGATCTAGTATGATGAGTGGAAGATGAAGTACCATGTTTATGTGTCTTAGCATTAAGCACAGTAGGTTTGACATCATTTGACACATTAGATGCACCTAATCCTTCTTTCTGTATTGGACTTCTTTGTTGTCCTAGGAGAAGATTAAGACTATCTCTGCCATTTGTAAATTTCTCTAATGTTTTCTTCAAATCATCAACTTGATACTTAAGAGATTCAATTTCTTTTCCCAATTCAACACAAGCACATACATTTGAGGATATCTTCTCATTAAGTTCATTGCAAGACATATTAAGAGCATGTTTTTCTTTTTCAAGCTTATCAATTTTACTTGATAACTCTTCCTTATCATTTGATAATTTCTCATTATCCTTTTCAAGCTTATCAATTTCACTAGATAACTTATCCTTATCATGTGATAATAATTCAACATTATTTTCTAAGGTCTTGTTCTGTTTCTTTAAGTTCTTATTAACATTTGAGACAGAAATGAATTTACTATACAGTTCACTAAATGCATCTTGTAGCTCTTCAAATGTATAATCATCACTCGAATAGGAGGTACTTACCTCTTCCGGAGATTCTTCCTTTGCCATGAAACAGAGGTTGACAGTCTTATCTTGCTTGCTGTCGGTTTCCTCATAGATGATTCCCAGCATTTCCCACATCTCCTTGGCTGTTGTGCAGTGCGAAATTATTTGATAGTCATTCGGATTGACAGCACATTGGAGCATGTGTATCGCCTTGGAGTGGTTTTCGATTCTCTGGATGTCATCTTCGTTGTACCCCGCTTCCGTTCTTGTTGGAACTTGAACACCATTCTTTATCACCAGCCAAGCTGCGAAATTATTGGCTTGGATGAAAATTCTCATCCTTTCCTTCCAATATGCGTAATTTATCCCGTCAAAGAACGGTGCACGGGTAGTGGATTGTCCTTCAGCGATTCCTGCATACAAATAACTTGAAGAAGCCATAGAAAGTTTTCTCTCAAACGGTTAGGTCTTTCAGAGAGTTAGGCTCCGCTACCAATTGTTAGAAACAATAGCCCTACGCTAGAGGGGGGAATAGCGTTTATCGAATTAAAACTAAATAAGCAGGAAATAAATTCGGAATTAAACAAATGAAGGACACAAACAATTTATCCTGGTTCACACACACACTACTTGTGTGGCTAATCCAGCCCTTCAAGAGACTCTCTTGAAGATTCCACTATCTACGTTAAGCTTCCGGGTGCTTAACAAACCGTTTACAACCTAGGAATTCTAGTCACAAGAATCCTAAACCTGAGAGTTCAAGTCACATGAACCTCAGCACTCTTGCTTGAAGATACCTCACTTCAAGACTTCTCACATAAGAAGATATACCCTCTTCCTATGAATCTCAACAAGGGAACTAACCTCCCTTAAGGTGTATGAATATACAATTCAATCACTCAAACAAAGAACTCTCTCAAAGAGCAGATATGAGTATACAAGTAAAGCTCTAAAAGGCAACTCTCAAATCCTCAAAAGGATATTGGCTCAATAATAATTTTGATAAATGTATGGAATGAATGCTTGAATGTTGAGAGTTGATTCATTTTTGAAAGAGAGGTTTAAGGCCTCTATTTATAGCTCAAAACATGCATATAGTCGTTAGGAACAAGTTCTGAACACTTTAAGAAAAGTTAGCATGCTTGTCTAAAAAAGGTGTTTGATTCCAACGGCACAACATCGATGTTTTGTCACACAACATCGATGTTTGTCCGTTGGATTTGAATAATTGAGCCAACGGCTAGTAAAACATCGATGTTTGCCTGAAGAACATCGATGTTGAGGAAGGCAACATCGATGTTGGAGAAGGCGACATCGATGTTTTCTCTCTACTGCCAAATATTGAAAAAATGCTTGAATGCAGAGAACATCGATGGTTTTACTTAAACATCGATGTTTTATTGTTACGGCAAAAGCTGTTTTGAAATCAACTGTTGCAACATCGATGTTGTAAGTCCAACGTCGATGTTTTGGCACTTCTGTCAAATTTTGGAAAACCTGAACTTAAACACAACATCGATGTTTAAAACACAACATCGATGTTTTGATACTTCTGCCATTTCTTAGAAAATTTTTGAAGGCAGGAACATCGATGTTTTAGATGACAACATCGATGTTATTTTGGTTCGACAAAATCAAATTGAAACTGACCATTATGGAACATCGATGTTACAAATGAGAACATCGATGTTATAACTAGTTTTAAAAGCAACGGTCACTAGAACAGCGATGTTTGGGATTCCAACATCGATGTTATTAGCCTTCTGCCTGTTTTGAAAAAATTGTTCAAAGGCAGGAACATCGATGTTTAAATCCACAACATCGATGTTCATGGCTCGAAAAACATTTTTATGTTTGGAAATATGTTATGTAATGCATGAGCAAAATTCATCTTATTTTGAGCCAATGTCCTAGAAGAGTTGAGTGTTATACCTTGTACAATTTATGAATCTAACTCTTCTTTCTTGGCTCTTCAATTCTTGTGCTCATTCACTTTCATCCTTTGCTCTTGAGTGCTTTCTTTTGCTTTGAGGATTGGTTTGACTTCATTTCTTTTTGCTTCATCTTTGTCATGATCTGAAATTGGTTTGTCAATTATCAAAACCTGTAATGAACTATGAGTTCTAACAGTTTGTTACACTGTTGATTGTTGCATTTGCTATGGTTGATTCGGGATGTTTATCCCAGTGCCATGATTTGATTTTTGAGATGTTTATTCCCGTGCATTGAGTATTTGGGTGTTCAACACTGTGTCTTTTTGGTATTAAGTATAATGGATTAAATAATAAATGTGATAAGGATGTTGATCCTCGGTATTAGATTGAGATGTCTATCCCGGTGTTTTGGTTAGGGATGTTGATCCCTGAGACTTGGTTTTGAATAATGATAATATAATTGTCACGTGGTAAGTAGAGGTACGACCGGATGGTTTGAGACTGTTTTATGGTGCCATGATCTGGGTTACTTGTGATGGGCATGTTGATGCCGGTTTGATTGGGATGTTGATCCTTGAGTTTGATATTGGGATGTTGATCCCGGGTTCTTTTTGATCTGGCACCAGGAACAGGTTGATAACCTGGTATGACCCTAGCTTATCCGTGGCGGGGCCCGGAAAGATAAAATTGGAAACTGGATTTTAATTTGAGTCTTTTTGGTCTTGGACTGGTTTTGGTCTTTTCTATTGGATTGGTGTGTTTTGGCTGTTAAGCCTGTTTTCGACTTTGAGTAATTTATAGTGTTGCATATTTATCGTCTATCCATGGTTGTGAGCACTTCGGACTCACCCCTCACCTGCGGGCTTTCATCCCGTAGGTTGAGTTATTTGTGGTTCAGGTTTGATGCATTCCAGACAGGCTGCGGCGTTATCCATTGGACAGGACTTGGATCCATAGTTTGCATCATGTGTCGCATACAGTGTCTTTGTGAGTTATTAAGTCTTCCGCTGTGCTATTTATTACTGTTGTTGGGCCATTGGGCCGGTTATGATGTTATTGATGTTTTTATTTTGGGCTGTTGAGCCCGAGTTTCTGTTGTATACACTGTATGCTGGGCTTTGTTTGGTTGGGTCGTTACAGTTCCGGCACGTGTTTACTGTGTGTGGTAAATACGCGTCGGGGCGTTTCAATCACTACTATAGTCAACATGCATATAAGCTTTGAAGCAGAACTTATCTCTTGAAAGCTTATAATATAGTTTATCATACTTTTAAATACCAAGGTATTTTCTTTGACTGTCATCTAATTGTCATATCCAAGATTGAGTCGGTAACTATTTACCATCTCAAAAAGATAACAAATATCTTGTCTTGCATACAACATAGTACACGTTCGATTCTTATGACATTAGAATAAGGCACATTTGCCAAGCATTATTTGAGTTTGATAACACTATTGTTGGCTCAGGTTATTGCCCTCGGCAATAAATGTTTCTATAGGCTTATAGTCATGCATACAAAATTATAAGGATTATAACCCTCAAAGTGTATACAATTCCCCCTCCATGTCCTACATTTCCAAAAATGAAGGACAATTAAGAGTATAGATACAAGGAAATTCTTATAATTTCCAGCCAACAATGTGACGTGGACGTAAAGTAATGAAGTTACTTATGACTTTTTGATCTCGATATAATGGTCATCATCTATCATTACAAAAATGAAGATGTCTTGGTTACACAAAACCTTAAGAACCATTATATAGAAGAATTATAGAATCCACAAATGGACCTAAATTGGCGATACACTAAGTATCCTTGCCCTTTTATAGCAAAAACACACAGTTTTTTTGCATGTAAATTTCTTCTAACTTTCCACTAAGAAAAGTAATTCTTACATCCACTTGATGTAATTCGAGATCAAACACATCCACTGGCTCATCAGCACTTAGCATGATGTTTGGAGAACCCATTTATTCCCAAAAGCCTCACATCTTTTACCAACACTCAAATTTGTTTTGATTGCATGAAGTACAACTCGTGTTGTCTTAATCCATTCATATTTAGTCTTATAAGAAATAACCGTTTTAGGTTCCCCTCTACAAAAGAGGTTACACCATGAGAGCCTATTGGTACTCTTGATCAGTACCACCGATCTAAAGTGTCGTCTCGGTTCCATACCGTGACCACTTTTCGAGGTATTGGATTTAATGAAACAAATTCATTGTAATCCAATTGCTCCCACTAGGATCAAGGTTCTCATGGACCAATCAATACTCAACTGATTTATCCCAAGGCATTACTCTTGATCACATATCTCACATAGGGATCAATTGTTTCCTATATTGACTTTTCTTGAAAAATCACATTTTTCCAAGAACATTTTGGAGGACTTCAGGTTACCGTAAACCTGACTATTTCTAGAAGAATCAAATTCTTCTCTCCATAACAACATCTTGTTGTAGAGTTTTCAGATTAGTTAACTATTTAACTAATCCTATTTCATCACATATTTGTATGAACCAA
This sequence comes from Turnera subulata, assembly GCA_028386065.3. Lineage (NCBI taxonomy): Eukaryota > Viridiplantae > Streptophyta > Magnoliopsida > Malpighiales > Passifloraceae > Turnera > Turnera subulata. Next base: position 42,835 of record JAKUCV010002032.1, on the reverse strand, counting down.
TCATACAAATACCATGGCCCTAGCCAACTGCTTTGATACAACTATCAACCTGATTTTCCACATGGTTCATAAACCGTCAATAGCATTCAATAGCCCAAGACTTATGGAAAATCAATAAGAGTGATGAAATAGTAGGCACTATGCATTGCCCTCACATTCAATTTGACCACATATGTCAAAATGGATTAATTGCAAATGATATTTTGCTCTATAGTGTAATTCAGAATGATTTCCTTGTCACCTTCCCCTCAAGAAAGAACTCACACAAATGAAGTTCAATCTTGCAAATGAACCCATCAAGCCCGCATTGGTGAGATGGTTCATTCTTTATTGATCCGCATGATCAAAAATAGAATGACATACATTCACATAATCATTCACATAGAATGAAGATATAAATAGGGGAAAGTCTGGAACTATTTGAAACATATTCATTATCCAAAAAAACAAGATAAACATACCAAAAAAACATACCCATAAAGGTTAGTCTAGTAGGACAAACCTACTCCCACTAGATACAAGGTTTTGTCAAGTCCGATGAACATAGTATATATCATGTAGATTTAGGATTTTGGCCCTTACACAATCAGTCTAATCCTTTAACTTTCTCCTAAGAGTCAGTTCCTACATGAACTTACTTTGATTCAACCGACATTTGGCAATTGTATATAAATGATCCTGGATCATTTATTACACAATTTGTGGATACTGAATCAACTATCTAATTGATGATTGATTCAAGTAACAAACAGTACCAAACTGTCTGTATTTTAAGAAAGACATACCTTCTTAAAAGTGATGCACAAAGCACCAAAATACATTTATTATCCACAATTAAAGCACTCGGCTTTACCTCGTTTCTAGCATAAGGATAAGTAGAAACTTTTTCCCATTATCACAACTAAATTTTTTTTTTTTTTTTTAGCCTTCTTCGATTTTTATCACTGTTGTCAAAAAGACTTATACTTAGGAATTGGTACTATTACCAATATAAGTATTTCAGCCACAAAGGCACTTCTTTGAGTAGTCCTATTGGGCACCCACAGGTGTCCCACTTCTTACTCAAAATGACAAATAACATTGTAAGAAGTAGTGGTAAAAATAAATGACAGTTGGAACATCTTTGTTCCTTACCAAGTAAGCGACCATTATCACTTACTACTGTCTAAGTTTGGTTAAAGATACATCGCCAAACTTAATTTTAAAGGTAGTCCAAAAGTTACAAAAAACTTTAGATTCTAACAGCCACACACATAGTGCAGGAAAGAATTACTCCCTCTTGCTCACAAGCTAGAGGTTTCTCTCTACCTTTTACAGGCTCACCGTTTATGGTTTTTCAGAGCACAAAATATCACATTAGTCCAACATTTTTGATTTTCATGCATTCAAAACATTACAAATACTATTATAAAAATTTCTCATTTCGTGAGGTTTAACGATGATACTATTTCCTACAACACTCAATAATAAACTATAACACATTGTATCAAAGCAAATATACTCACATAAGTCCACAGAGGATGCCACATCATATTTATAAAAATGATTCATACTTTATACAATAAATAAAATAAATAGCTAACATACTTCCAAGCACAAAATCGAAAACCCATCAAAGTGCATCATCATTCATGCTTAAAATAATAATTAACTATTGCATAATGTTCAACAGTATAAAGCAATTTAAACTCCCACTAGGAATAAAAACTGAGTTTTTCTTAAGTGAGAGATAGATAATTAACACATAATTATCTAATTTTATCGAGAGCACTGATTTTATTCTAAAGATCAACACATAGTTGAATTCAAGAATAAAATTAGCTATCAATTTCCATTAAACAAAACTTATTCTCTAATAGATAATTAACATATAATTATCTAGCATTATTAAGTGCACATAATTTTATTAAAGGAGATAACACATAGTTAAATCAAAAAATAAAATTTAGCAATTAATAATTTATTAAAGAAACTCATTCTTTTATAAAACGCTTTTGAAATAGAAAATTAACATATAATTATCCAACATTATCAAAAGCAATTATTTTTTATTTAAGAATAACACATAGTTCATTCTTAAATAAAGAACGAGTAATGAAAAATTTATTAAAGGGTCTCATTCTTTAAAGTTATTTTTCATGAATCAGATAATTAAAAATAATTATCTTAAATATGATTGAAAACACTTGATTTTATTTATCATCTAACACATAGTTAGATTAAAATAAACAATCAATCAATCATAAACTAAAGAGACTCATTCTTTAATATAATTATTATTTTTCACAAACTAGATAATTAATATATAATTATCCAATACGATTGACTTTACTTTATTTTATTTAAGGTCTAACACATAGTTAGTTTAAATAAAAATAAGTAAAAAATCAATCATAAATTAAAGAAACTTATTCTTTAATATTATTTTATACAAATTACATAATTAACATATAATTATCTAATTGTAAATAATTTTATTTAGACTAAAATAAAAATATACATTCAATCATAAATTAAAGAAACAAATTCTCTAATTTATTTTGTATAAAACAATTATTGTGAAAAATAATACAATGGAACCCATTAGCTTAGGACACTAAGTCCAAGTTTAGAAGACCCATAAATTTTCGGCCCATACAAAATGAACCATGAAATTTCAGCCCAACAGCCCATAACGGCTCGGCCCGCTCAACTCATGTGCACGGTGCGACCCCGGTACGAATCCGGTTTCTCGGTTCGACCAGGCGGGTTCAACCGGTGCCCACACCACAGTGTCATTTGGGAATGTTGCACACTTGGAACGTGTGTGGGGCAGAAATGAAGCCCTAGCTTCATCTCTTTCCCCTAGCTGCCGCCGCCGCCTCCGGAAGAAAGCACAGCCCCACCGCACCAAGGGCTACCGCCTGGCACCACTGCCTTGGGGAGCCGGAGCAGACGCAGCACACCACGAAGGCTACCGCACCGGCAGGAGAGGACGCGGCGACGAACACCACAAGCGCCGCCCCTCTTAGAAACGTTGCCGGATGAGGGACCACGAAGGTCGCACCAGTCATCGTGTGGAAACAGAGCATAGAGCCCGGCCGCCGCTCTCGTTGCGCGACCAGATCGAGCCCGCGAGCACTAGGCCTGCCGACGCACTGCTGCACGTACCGAGCTCACTCATCCTCGCCTGAGAAGATGACCTCCACGGAGGAGACGCCGCCGCAGGGCAGATCGGAGTGGGAGCAGCGGAAGCAGAGCAGCAACCCACAAAGGGCCGCCAATCCCAAACCACCGCCTCTTGCAGTAGCGACGGACGCCGCCGCCATCATCTCCCAGTGGCCACGAGCAAAGCAGCCACAGAAGCTGTAACCCCGCTCGGTCCTGCAGCGCGCCGAGCATCCGGTTCCAACAACCACAAAAACCGCCTTGGCCTCTACGCGAACAACCACATGCAGGCGGGAGCACAAGCAGCAAGCCCGGCCGCCGCCTCCGCTCAAGGTGAATCACCACCAACACACCACCTGCAACGAAAACTCAAACCACAACCACAAGGCACAATCAACACAAGCGAATCATGTGTGTATACTGGTTGTGATTCACTTGGTTTTTGCAATTAATTGGTCTCACACAATTAATCGGTTTCACAGAGAAAACAATCCATAGATTTTAATTCAAAACAAAAACACAATCGAGTGCAGGTCCTCCTCCATGGGTAGCGGGTATTCTTGTTCACAAAGAACGCAGGCTGGGCACTGGGTTCATGGATTTGTTATTCACACAGAATACACAATTCGTTTTACACGAGAACTTACAATTGCAAGACATCAATTCTCCGGTGATACACAAAGTACTCACAGTTTCCATTGTATTACCCAATTTAAAAATACAATTGCAGTAGCTAATTCAATTATATAAATTGAATGAACACGTTAATCACAAATATTTGTCGACGAAAAACAAATAATTGTAATCGTGAGAATAAATCGAGTAAAACAATGGCAACGGGGCGGGGAATGTGCGGGTAGAGGAATGTAACAGCCCGGGTAAAAATTTGGATTTTTACCGGGACTGTAGAAATTGTTTTACCGTGATTACTGTTGGATTAATCTCGGGTAAGTAATTCACAGTAAACGGGAGTCGTTTTTCGAAACCGAGAGTTTTCCCGCGCTCGGGAGCATCTTCCTAACTAACCGAGCGAGACTTGGACGACGTTCAGGAGGATTAATCGGATTTTCCGAGCCCAAGTCATATTTTTGGACTCGGGACGGGATTTGTCGGAAAGACAGGAGTATCCCTGCGTCTACGGGATTCCGACGCGAGAATCCGGACCCGCCAACGAGCTTGTCCGAGCCACTCTTCTTCCTTCTTTTCCTTCCTCTTCCTCTTTCCCGGCAACATTTCTTCTCTCTCCCGGTTTTTTCCCCGGCCACGCGGGCCCCACCTTTCTTTCCTCTTTTTCTTCTCTTCTCCTTCTCCTTTTCTTTTTCCCTTTTCTTTTCTTTCAGCCGCCCACAGCTCTCCACCCCGTGAACCAACCGGTCCCTCCTCCTTCTTTTCCATCTTTTCTTTACTTTTCCTTTTGTCATTTCCTTTATTTTTTCTTTCCTCTCCACCCGATCCCCCACACCTCTCCTGCAACCCTCTTCTTTCTTTTCCCTCTTTTCTCTTCTTCCTTATCTCCTCCTCACGCATCCTGTCCACCATAACCACCAACCCCTTCTTTTTTTTTTTCTCTTCTGCAATTCACCGACGAGCCGCCACCGGCTCCTCTCCCCTGCAACCGTTCCCTTCCATCGCTTCCTCCCTCTTCCCCTCACCACAAATCGCCGCCGCCCGTGCTTTGCTCACCTCGCCGCCGTCAGGACGCGCCGCCAACGCAGATCGCCGCGTCGGGCCCCTCCCTCGCTCTTCTTCCTTGCGACGCCGCCGTCGCTGCTCCTCTCGCGCCCAGCCGTCGCCGTCGCTGAGCCGTCGCACCACCGCCTCTCTCCACTACCGCTGCAGCCAGACGTCGCCACAGCCACCGACGCGACCGTAGCCGTCGGCCTCCACTGCTGCACCAGATCCGTCTCCGGTTCTTTGCACGCCGTCGTCCACCGTGTGATGAACGGGTAAGACCCTGTGACGCCTCACCCTCCTCCCCAGTTTCCTTCCTCCTAACCCGATTTGTGCTTGGATTGTTGTAAACGGGTCTTAACTCAGATGTGTGTTAACCGGGTTGTGTTTTGTGGTGGTAGTGTTAATGGTGGGATGGTTGCCGTGGTGGTGAAGATGGCCTGTTGTCGATTGATGGTGGATGTTGATGTTGTTGTTTTCGTTGTTGTGGATGTGTTGATGGTCAGTGAACAATGGCAGAAAGGCGTTATGAGGCTGCTGTGAACAGTAACCGAGAGGTGCTGCCTGCGTGAACAGTGATGGCCGGAATCCGGCGAGGTTCCGGCGAGTCCCGGGATATTTCCGGCAAAGCCTCGGGATTTTTCCGGCAAGCCCGGAAACTGACCTTGGGGTAAATTCTTGGACTCATAATATACCTTGACGCGGGTTTGGGCTCGGTTTGCACACGGACTCGAAAACGGGCCGAACATGCGGAGGCCCATATTACCGTGACTTATATGCATTACCAACGGACCCCGAACTCTAATAACGAAACCCGGGCCACAATAACGAACCCGAACGTTAATAACGGACCGGACATTAAAACGACGTTAATTAAATGATTAATCAGCCTAATTAAAATTGACTTATGATTTTATTTTATGCAAAGTTTTTAATTATCTAATTTATGTTTATTTAATTTATGCTTTTAATTTATATTTCCGATTGGGCTAAATAATAAAAGGCCGTGTCGTTTATTTATTTTAATTATGTTATTTATTTACTTTAAATATGTCTTTTACTTATTTAATTTTCAAATTATGTTAATATTAGTTTTATCTTCCG